>CM075963.1:8980104-9041780 GCA_038048745.1 Coluber constrictor foxii | reverse complement strand
ATTCCAAGTGTGGCTTTACCAAGGGATTATAAAGTGGCATTAACACTTTTAACATGGTCTTGATTCTCTCCCTCTGTTGATGCAGCCCAGAACTGCGTTGGCTTTTTTGGCAGCTGCAACACACAGCTGGCTCCTATTTAAGTGGTCGTCCGCTAGGATTTCCTGGAGAGATGGACTTCCTACCCCATGTCATTTGAACCTTTCCGGAAGGCTGATATCTTACGAGGCCAAGAAATTTAACCAAAGCTTCCATGCTTTTTGTCTAGTTGTGAGATTTGCACGTGTTGGGTTCATGTTCCTTAAATCATGAATGTGGATGGAGACATGAACAGGCATATATATAAAAAAACGGAAGCCATAGAAGAGAATATTTATAGTTTAGGATTGAATTGTGGGGGTTCTTGGTGCTCTCAACAATAAAAAAAAGATGTGGAGACTCTGGAAAAAGTGCAGAGAGAAGCAACCAGGATGATTTGGGGACTGGAGACTAAAACATATGAAGAACAGTTGCAGGAACTGGGGATGTCTAGTCTAGTGAAGAGAAGGACTTAGGGGAGACAGGATAGCAGTCTTCCAATATTTGAGGGGCTGCCCCAAAGAAGAGGCAGTCAAGCTATTCTCCAAAGCCCCTGAGGGCAGGAGAAGAAGCAAAGGATGGAAACTAATCCAGGAGAGAAGCAACTTAGAACCAAGGAGAAACTTCCTGACACTTTAGAACAATTAATCAGTGGAACTGCTTGCCACAAGAAGTTGTGGGTAATCCAACACTGGATTTCCAAAGATGATTTTTCAGGAGGTAACTGGATTTCTGGGTTTTTTTCTTTTGAAGAGGTTTCGCTTCTCATCCCAGAAGCTTCTTCAGTTCTGACCGGGATGGCGGTGAATGGAAGGATTGATACTCCTTGCAGGCAGCTGGTCATTTGCATCCTTTGAGAGCGGGGTTTCTCAACCTGGGCTGCTGGACGATGTGTGGACTTTGTCAGAGTGGCAATCAGCCCCGTTACCTTGCCTGGGGTAATTGCCCTCAATTAGAGTCAGATCGTGGCGTTTTCCTTGTGTATACTTTGAAAAAAACTCAACCGAAGATATATTTTCTAATTAAACTCATATTTATTGTAAAGAAAATAAAACAACTTACTAATCTAAATTAGCTACATCTTGGCAAAGTGCCCTGGCTACTTCTTGGCAGCCGAACAAAGAAAAGTTTTAGAGAAGAAGAAAGGAATGTAGACATGCGCAGTAGATTAGAGATAAGAATTCTGGCAAGCTTACGGTAAGTCTGAAAGTCCAGAAATAAAAGCTCAGGTGGTAAATACAAAACGCAGTGACAGACTTCAACTCCCAGAAGTCCCCAGCCAGCAAGCTGGTTGGGGACTTCTGGGAATTGAAGTCCACGCATCGTCCAGCAGCCAAGGTTGAGAAACACTGTTTTAGAAGATCATTGAGGCCACTTGGAGTTTTCTCTGTGTCCTCCGGGTCGCCTAGGTGGGTGCAAATGATCCTGTGGCTTGCACCTTTTCCTCTGGAAATCCCTTCCTCCTCCCACACCATTCGAAGGGAATTCATCCCAAATTGTGTAGCTAAAAAGCACTTTTGGGATAACCATGAGCTGGATGACTGAGAATCTCTACAGACATCCATCACAAGAGATTGGACAACCCATTCGGAACGGTATAGGCTCTATATACTACAGGATTTCCTGCCTGAGCAGGGGTTGGACTAGACAACCTCCAAGGTCCCCTCCGACTCTGTTTTCCCGTCACCCCTTCCTCTTCCTCCCCACCGGAGCTTTGGAGATTAGAAGGAGTTACTGCAAATAGGGATGTTTACCATGAAGCCGGCGCGACTCGCTCTTTAGCACAGCCGAACCCGCAATCTGCTTCCTCCGCTATTCAACACGGAATTAGAATAACCGGATTGGAAGACGGGAGCCGCGTCGGCTGGGCATTGTGCTCGCCACGCCGCCTGTATACAATTACGGGAGGCAGGGGAGAGAAATGCAAACCAATTGGTCGCATTTCAAAACATTTTCCTTTCAGGGTCCCATTTTTTTTTCCTCCTCCCCCTGCGTGAAAGACTAAATCATCCCTTTCGGTGAGAGACAGGTGTTTACGCCAAAGTGGCACTGAGTAAGTAGCCTTCGCGGGTTGCCGTGTCGTTTTCATGCTCTAGGCCTCTCTTTTGGGGGAAAAAAAAATGACAAGCGCACTGTTAAGATCTGCCCCACGCCACCTTTGCAAAAGATGCTGCATAATGGAATAGATTTGTAGCTCGGGGTTGGAATCTGGGGTCCTTGGTGGTTTCTGAGTTTACAGACGTTTCATGACCCAACTGGGGAACATCATCAGTGCATCCTCAGTGCACTGATGATGTTACCTGCCCTGTTTTCCCCAAAATAAGACATTCCCCTGATAATAAGCCCAGTTGGGCTTTTGAGAGCATGGCAATAAGGCCAAGCGCTTATTTCAGGGTTCAAAAAAAATATAAGACAGGGTCTGATTTTCAGGGTAACATGGTAGATAGATAGATGCAAGGGAGGGAGAAAAGAGAGAAGAGGGAAGGAAGGAAGAATGGAGGAGGAAGGAAACGATAGATGATAGATAGATAGATAGATAGATAGATAGATAGATAGATAGATAGATAGATAGATAGATAGATAGATAGATAGATAGATGATAGATAGATAGAGTGTTTCCCCCCAAAATAAGACATCCTTTGATAATAAGCCCAATTGGGCTTTTGAGAGCATGGCAATAAGGCCAAGCGCTTATTTCAGGGTTCAAAAAAAATATAAGACGGGGTCTGATTTTCGGGGTAACATGGTAGATAGATAGATGCAAGGGAGGGAGAAAAGAGAGAAGAGGGAAGGAAGGAAGAATGGAGGAGGAAGGAAACGATAGATGATAGATAGATAGATAGATAGATAGATAGATAGATAGATAGATAGATAGATAGATAGATAGATAGATAGATGATAGATAGATAGAGTGTTTCCCCCCAAAATAAGACATCCTTTGATAATAAGCCCAATTGGGCTTTTGAGCGCATGGCAATAAGGCCAAGCGCTTATTTCAGGGTTCAAAAAAAATATAAGATGGGGTCTGATTTTCGGGAAAACATGATAGATACAAATGATAGATAAATAGTAAGACAGACAGACAGACAGACAGACAGATAGATAGACAGAGATAGAGATATAGAGATAAATAGAGAGAGAGAGATTAGATAGAGAGATGATAGAGATAGATAAATAGATATAGATGAGAGAGAGAGAGAGAGAGAGAGAGAGAGAGATGCTATAGACGATACCCTGTTTTCCCCAAAATAAGACCTCCCCTGATAATAAGCCCAATTGGGATTTTGAGCGCATGGCAATAAGGCCAAGCGATTATTTCAGGGTTCAAAAAAAATAAAATAAGACAGGGTCTGATTTTTGGGGAAATACGGTAGATAGATAGATGCAAGGGAGGGAGGGAGGAGAGAAGAGGGAAGGAAGGAAGAAGGGAGGAGGAAGGAAACAATAGATGATAGATACTAGATAGATAGAGAGAGAGAGAGAGAGAGATTAGATAGAGAGATGATAGAGATAGAGATAAATATAGATTAGATATATATAGAGAGAAAGATAGATAGATAGATAGATAGATAGATAGATAGATAGATAGATAGATAGATAGATAGATAGATAGATAGATAGATAGGGAGAGTGATAAATAGATAGCTAGAGAGAGAGAGATAAATAGATAGATGGATATGGACAGAGAGAGAGAGTGTTGGATGGGTGGATGTATGGAAGGACGGACAGATAGATAAAGGTAGGTAGGTAGGTGGGTAAATAGAGATGATAGATAGATAGATAGATAGATAGATAGATAGATAGATAGATAGATAGATAGATAGATGATAGATAGATAGATAGATGATAGATAGATGAGTGTTTTCCCCAAAATAAGACCTCCCCTGATAATAAGCCCAATCGGGCTTTTGAGCGCATGGCAATAAGGCCAAGCGATTATTTCAGGGTTCAAAAAAAATAAAATAAGACAGGGTCTGATTTTCAGGAAAACACGGTAGATACAGATGATAGATAAATAGTACGACGGATAGATAGATAGATAGATAGACAGATAGATAAAGAGAGAGAGAGAGAAATAAATAGAGAGAGGGAGAGATTAGATAGAGAGATGATAGAGATAGAGATAAACAGATATAGATTAGAGAGAGAGAGAGAGAAAGATAGATAGATAGATAGATGCTATAGACATAGACTGATACCCTGTTTTCCCCAAAATAAGACCTCCCCTGATAATAAGCCCAATCGGGCTTTTGAGCACATGGCAATAAGGCCAAGCGATTATTTCAGGGTTCAAAAAAAAATATGACAGGGTCTGATTTTCAGGGAAACAATAAAATGTCTGCAAGAAAACCAAGGTCAAAGAGCACCAAGGACCCTACAATTCTATTCCTCCTCTTCCTTACAAACTCCTTCCCTTCTAGCACTGATCATGTTACCTAGTTTGGTAATAAAATGTCTGCAAGAGGACAACCAACTCTTCCTCCTCCTTCCCACAAACCCCTCACCCTTTGTGAGAAACAGGAAAGCCTCATTACCCTTTTAGAGAATAAACAGAGACTAGATGAAGCAATTTCATATTCTCACACCCTTCTAATACTGATGATGTTTCCTAGTTTGGTAATAAAATGTCTAAAGAAAACCACCTAACTCAGAGAGGGCCAAGGACCCCTCAAAGCTTAAAGCATCCACTTTGCAGCTTTTTCCCAGGATCCTACGTCTGGATTGTGGTAATGGGCAGTGGTATGAACTGAAATCCAATCTGATCCACTGGGTCCCGTTTCGGGGTACCCATCCTGGCGAAGGCCTGGCTTATGAATACTCATTAAAGGACAAATTTATTGGCAGAAAACTCTGAATGCCTGCAAGCAAGCTGCAAATTAAATCGGGATTCCCGCTTCCCCTGATGGGTATCCTACAACAATTTCTCTCTGTTTTCTGCACGTAGCCATACAGCCTCGGAGAAGCCAGAAGGAAAATGTAACTTCCTTTTTTTTATATCTTTTTTTTAAACTCTGGGCAGTTGGTGCAAAAGAGGGGGAGAGGGAACCTTCTGGTCTCGGGGGGCCAAGCTTGCTTATGCGTGCTTTGCAAAACCGTCGCGATGCATCTCTATACTAAAGGGGTGCAAAACAGGGGTTGGACTAGATGACCTACAAGGTCCCTTCCAACTCTGTTGTTCTCCAATATCTGT
This sequence comes from Coluber constrictor foxii, assembly GCA_038048745.1. Classification (NCBI taxonomy): domain Eukaryota; kingdom Metazoa; phylum Chordata; class Lepidosauria; order Squamata; family Colubridae; genus Coluber; species Coluber constrictor. Next base: position 9,036,513 of record CM075963.1, on the reverse strand, counting down.
AACAATCACCCTGCTTAGCAACGGAAATGTTACTTCTGAACGTGGTCGTAAATCGAGGACTGCTGGAGTTTTATTAGCTGTCTTTAATAAACCTATCTTTCCAAACTCCGCTGATCTAGGAAGGAGGCTCCCAATGCAGGCAGTCCTCGATTTATGACCACAACCGAGCCCGTCATTTCTGTCATTAAGCGAGACAGTTGTGAAGTGAGTTTTGTTCCATTTTACGACCTTCCTTGCCACCGTTAAGCGTATCGTTGCAGTTGTTAAGTGAACCTGGCTTCCCTATGGACTTTGCTTGCCAGAAGGTCGCAAACGAGGAATCACATGACCTTGGGGCACTGAAACTGTCATAAGTACATGCCAGTTTCCCAGCATTCTAATTCTGATCATGTGACCACAGGGTTAGGCTGCAAAGGTTGTAAATATGAAAAGTAAGTCACTTTTTTCAGGCTTGTTCGAGTAGTTGCTAAACAAACAGTTATCATTCAAGGACCACCTGTACAGACAATATCATCCATACAGGTAGTCCTCGACTTAGAACAGTTCGCTTAGTGACAGTGTGAAGTTATAACAGCACTGAAAAAGTGACTTACGACCATTTTTCATACTTACGACTGTTGTAGCATCCCCATGGTCACGTGATTCACAGACGCTCCGCAGCCGAAGAGCCTTTACGACGGTTGCAGTATCCCAGGGTCACACGATCCCCTTGTGCCACCTTCGGGCAAGCAAAGCCAATGGGGAAGCCAGATCCACTTAGCGACCGGGTTACTAACTTAATGATCATAGTGATTCACTTAACAAGTGTGGCAAGAAAAGTTGTAAAATGTAAACAATGTAAACAATGTAAAACGAAGAAATGTAAAAAAGGTAAAAAGTCGTAAAATGTAAAAAAAACGTGAAAATGTAAACAAAAAATGTAAAAAGTCGTAAAATGTAACATGTAAAAACTGTGAAGTGTATATATGATTATTGCAGCTAGGTTACTGATTGGACAATACTGGAAAAAAGACATTTTACCTACTATTGAAGAATTGACTTTGAAGATGGCTAGTTTTGCAGAAATGGCAAAGATTTCGGCGTATTTAAAAGATAGGACCCAAGAAACTTTTGTCTGGGAATGGAAGAAATGGATAGATTATGTGCAGAATAAATATCAAACAAGGAAGTATCACTTAGTATTTAGTTGAAGAAGGTTATACTGTGTTGAGAGTTATAGTATATAGGGGGTAAAGTAACTGGAGGTAATTAAGAGTTGGATTAGAGATTGATATATTGATATAGAATGATATAGAATGTTATATAGAATATGTTATCTAGGGAATAGTTAAAATTTGGGGATGAGTAAGTGGGAGAAATAATGTTTTGAACTTTATTACGTAGTAAGGGGGATTGATAAATGCAGATAATTACTATTACTATTTGGATGTTATTTAGAAAAAATTTACTATCGGTAGACTAGATGAGAGAAATGTTTGATATGTTACCTTATTAGGATTTATTATTATTATAACATATTACACATTATTGATATGTTATTATATTATTGATATGTTATTATATTATATGTTATTATTATAACATATAACATATTATTGATATGTTACCTTATTTGGATTTCACCTTTTCTTTTGGTTTAATATTTGTAGATTGTATAAGAATAATATTTTTTGTAAGGGAAACCAAGGATGGGATGGGAGGGGAGGGGGGGTAGGGGGGTGGGGGGGAAATTGGGGGGGGGGTGAATGAAAAATTTGCATTTGTAAAACTTTTTCAATAAAAAAAACCCTGAAGTGTAAAAAAGGTAAAAATGTAAAAAAAACAACGTAAAAAGTCGTAAAATGGGAGAAAACTCACTTAACCGATTTCTCACCTAGCAACATAAATTTTGCGTTCAATCACGGTCGTAAGTCGAGGACTGCCTGTATGGAACCCGGAGGGTTTTAGAAACACGATCCCCTTCCCCACTCTTCCAGACGGTCTGGCGGGGTGGGGGTGGGGGTGGGTGTAGTGGTGGGTGGGAACAGCCGAGGGCCGTCAAAGCCAGGGCGGCCACCCGATTAATTAAGTTCATTAAAAGAGCATAAAAACACTGGGAGTCCCTCCTCCTCTTGGCTCTTTCATGGTAATTATTAGCTGGGTGATAAAAATCACCCATCGGCCCGTCGTAAATTACAGCTTCTCCAGCAGGGATGTAAAGCTGCCCGCTCAACATGCACCACAATTTCACTGGGAAAATCTCTCCTGCTTCTTCAGAAGGGAAAAATGAAATCCACAGGCGTTTTGCACAGCTAAAACCAAACCGCCCCTCTATGAAGTCCTTTATAAGGCCACACTTGGATTATCTGCATGCAGGTTTGGTCACCATGATGTAAAAAAGGATGTTAGACTCTGGAAAGAGCGCAGAGAAGAGCAACCAGGATGATGGAGGATAAAACATAGGAAGAACGGTTGCAGGAACTGGGCCTGGATAGTCTAGGGAAGAGAAGGACCAGGGGAGACAGGAGAGCATCTTCCAATACTTGAGGGGCTGCCCCAGAGAGGAGGAAGGGGGTCAAGCTATTTTCCAAAGCACCTGAAGGCCAGAGAAGGAACAATGGATGGAAACTGACCAAGGAGAGATTCAACCTGGAAATAAGGAGGAATTTTCTGACAGTGAGAACAATCAACCGATGGAAGAGAAGTTGCCTTCGGAAGTTGTGAGAGCTTCATCCCTGGAAGCTTTCAAGAAGAGACAGGACTGCCATCGGTCAGAAATGGTGTATTAGAGTCTCCTGCTTGGGAGGTTGGACTAGATGACCTCCAGGGTCCCTTCCAACTCTATTAATCTCTTAACATCTGCACCGAGAAAGCTAGCATCCAAGGCTTCCCACTTCTTTTCTCCAACCGAGGACAGATTCTGCTTGCAAAGCCAAAACACCAGAGCACTCAGTTTGTGGAATCAACGCGGCAAACGAAGAATTTGTAAAGTCGCTGGAGCCGAGACTGGGATACGGTCAAAAAAGTCAAACTGGCAGGCATGAGGAGGTACACATAGCCCTCAATTTGCAAAAGTTTGTTTGAAGTTACAAGAGCAGTGGGAAAAAAAAAAAGAACTTTTTTCACACTGCAGCATCCCCATTGTCGTCACGTGATCCATACTCAGAGGTTTGGCAACTGGCATGTACTTATGACGGTTGCAGTATCCTGGGGTCATGTGACCCCCATTTTTTGTGAGCTACATTCATAGGCCTGGCAACTGGGTTCATATTTATGACGGTTGCGGGGGTCCCAGGATCCCCTCTCCAGTCAACGGGAAAGACGGATTCCCTTAACGATCCGTAATGACTAACTTCACACCTGCAGTGATTCACTTAACAACTGTGGCGAGAAAAGTCGTAAAATGGGACAAAGCAAACTTTTAACAATTGACTTGCTTAGCAACGTACATTTTGGGGCTCAATGGCGGCCGTACGTTGAGGACTGCCTATATAGAGATGATTAGCTAGCCTGCAATTCCCAGTTTGCAGAGGGAAGAGTAAAGGAGGCCATGGAAGAGAAATGGGGGGGAGGTCTAATTAGCCAGAGATGGAGTCCATTCGGCTGATAATTATCTGGTGGGGCGAAAAGGGCCCTGAACAGATGAAATATTGCAAAATCTGAATCGAGTTTCTTTTCCGAGCCGAAAAGTCTCCATTCTTTCATGAGCTCTCTGCCCTTTTCTGGATGTCTTTTTACAAGCCTTTCCGACGGTCTTTGAAATGGGCCACTCAATTCTGCAAACTGCCATTTAGATGATGGGTTACATATAAAGCAGAACTCTGGGTTAATCCGGCACAGATACGGGTAAGTCCTTGATTTACGACTGCATTGGCGCCCCAAATTTCTGTTGCTCTAAGTGAAACAACTATTAAGTCAGCAAAGGAAGGAAGGAAGGAAGGAAGGAAGGAAGGAAGGAAGGAAAGAAGGAAGGAAGGAAGGAAGGAAGGAAGGAAGGAAGAAAGGAAGGAAGGAAGGAATGACAGAAGGAAGGAAGGAAGGAAGGAAGAAAGGAAGGAAGGAAGGAAGGAAGGAAGGAAGGAAGGAAGGAAGGAAGGAAGGAAGGAAGGAATGAAAGAAGGAAGAAAGGAAGGAAAGAAGGAAGGAAGGAAGGAAAGAAGGAAGGAAGGAAGGAAGAAAGGAAGGAAGGAAGGAAGGAAAGAAGGAAGGAAGGAAAGAAGGAAGGAAGGAATGAAAGAAGGAAGGAAGGAATGAAAGAAGGAAGGAAGGAAGGAAGGAAAGAAGGAAGGAAGGAAGGAAAGAAGGAAGGAAGGAAGGAAAGAAGGAAGGAAGGAATGAAAGAAGGAAGGAAGGAATGAAAGAAGGAAGGAAGGAAGGAAGGAAAGAAGGAAGGAAGGCAAGAAGGAAGGAAGGAAGGAAGGAAGGCAGGAAGGAAGGAAAGAAGGAAAGAAGGAAGGAAGGAAGGAAAGAAGGAAGGAAGGCAGGAAGGAAGGAAGGAAGGAAGGAAGGAAAGAAGGAAAGAAGGAAGGAAGGAAGGAAAGAAGGAAGAAAGGAAGGAAAGGAAGGAAAGAAAGAAGGAAGGAAGGAAAGAAGGAAGGAAGGAAGGAAGGAAAATAGCACTTCTCTGTTCTTCTTGGGGAATATTTGAAATATTGATAACAGTGAATCTTTGGGGTCCCTGGTGCTCTCTGAGCGTAGTTGTTTTCTTGCAGATGTCTTGTTGCGCAACAAGGTAACATCATCAGTGCTAGAAGTGTTGAGTTGTATAATGAAACATCTGCAAGCAAATAAACCAACCTGCAGCTTCTGTATATAAACAGGAAGCAAGCCACACTCAGTAGCATTGATGATGTTCCTTAGTTGGGTCATGAAATGTCTCCAAGAAAACCACTAAGCTTCTTTCTTTCTTTCTTTCTTTCTTTCTTTCTTTCTTTCTTTCTTCTTTCTTTCTTTCTTTCTTTCTTTCTTTCTTTCTTTCCTTCCTTCCTTCCTTCCTTCCTTCTTTCTTTCTTTTTCTTTCTTTTTCTTCCTTCCTTCCTTTCTTCCTTCCTCCTCCTCCTCCTCTTTTCTTTTTCTTCTTCCTCTTCTTCTCCTCCTCCTCTTCCAGCTCCTCTTCCTCTTCCTCCTGTTCGTCCTGCTGCTCCTTTTCTATCCCAAAATGGCATCAGGGTAGGTTTCTATGCATTGCGCTGAATGTATAGAAACTGCTGCAAAGAAAGCTCTCTTCACATGCTCAGGAACCCAACTGGAGCATGGTGGTTGGGAAGCCTGAGAGTATTTTCAACTATCTACATTCTTTGGGTCACAGCAGTGTCTCCCAGTCTTGGCAACTTGATGATATGGAGACCAACTCCCAGAATTCCCAGCCGGTATCGCAGTCTGGGGAATTACCTAATATCTAATATATAGAATGAATGAATGATCTGGAAGGGACCTTGGAATGAATGAATGATCTGGAAGGCCCCCTCCTCCAGCAGGAAAACCTAGTCCTAGACAATTTCAGTTAGGTGACTTTACTTAAGACTCAGAAGACTCTTCTTAAAAACCTCCAGTGATCGAGCGCCCACGATTTCTGGTGGCAAGCAGTTCCACTGGTTAATTGTCCTCACTGTCAGGAAGTTTCTCTTTAGTTCCAGGTTGCTTCTCTCCTTGATTAGTTTCCAACCATTGTTTCTTGTCCTGCCCTCTGGTGCTTTGGAGAATAAGTGGACCCCTTCCTCTTCTTTGGGGCAGCCCCTCAAATACTGGAATCTTGCTATCATGTCACCCTTAATCCTTCTTTTCTCTAGACTGGCCAGACCCAAATCCTGCAGCCGTTCTTCATATGTTTGGATTGTCTCTTCTCTGCACTTTTTCCAAAGTCTCAACCTCTTTTTTGTAGTATGTTGGCCAAAATTGGTTGCAATATTCCAGGTGAAACTGGTGTTTTATTTCAATTCTGGGAGTTGAAGTCCACCTGAGTTAAAGTTACAAAGCTTGATAAACCCTGGATAAGAGGGAGAAATTCTGGTTTGGAGCAGGGTGCTGACTTCCCCAGAAGTTGCCCTTTGCAATTGGGAAGACGAGACTTACTGGGAGAGAAGAAAATGTGACTTCTTGGACCCAGGATGCCCCATGCATGGCCCTCCTACTCCCTCCCCCCATCTGCAAAGCCAAATTGTCAGTTGGCTGGCTGCTAAATTTACGCCAGCCATCTATTCTCGGAGACCGGGCGCAGGCTGTAAACACCTCTCCATAATGGATGGGGAGAAGGAGTTTAAATAACAATAAAAAGGAAGATTTAGGGGGATTAATAAAGGTGTCTTTTAAAGCTGCGTGTTGCCATTAAAGTAATTAACGGGGCACAAAGGAAACACGGTTGGAACAGGAGCGCAGACGGGAATTAAGACGTCTTAAAAATTGCCGGTGACCTCGGCACTCCAGGCTCCAGCCTCAACTCAGTGGAAAATGGGAAAAAGTCACCGATCAAAGGAGGATTTAAAAGTTTTAAGTGATAACGGGGGAGATCTGAAACACAAAGGTTAAGAGAACGTTAGAAGGAGGATAATTCCACCTGATTAAATTTTTATTCCAGGTGGCGATGAAATGCTCAGAGTGAATGGAGAGGGAAGGTTATTAACGGCGGAATCGCACCGTAAAAGGAGAGAGTTGGGAGGGGATGTTCAGAGCCCATTTAGAGGAGGGACGGTATTGTAAGGTTATATGATTACTGGGTGAGAGAGAGAGAAAGAGGAAGACAGAGAAAGGAAGATACATAGAATGAAAGAGAGAGAAAGGAAGAAAGAGAAAGACAGACAGGAGGAAGGAAGGAAAGGAAGGAAGGAAGAGAGAGAGAGGAAGAAAAAAAAGAGAAAAAGAAAGGCAGAAAGAAAGACAGAAATAGAGAGAGAAAGAAAAGGGATGGTAGAAAGAAAGAGAAAGAAAAAAGAAGAGAGTGAAAAAATAAAAGAGAGGAAGAGAAAGAGAGAAGAAAGCGAGAAAGGAGCTTGAGTAGCGTAGGGGAGTAATGCCTCCTACAAAGGCAGCATTTAAGATCCAGCTGCTGCAATTACTTGTGAGTTCAATCCCAGGCAGGCTCAAGGTCGACTCAGCCTTCCATCCTTTATAAAGTGGGTAAATTGAGGACCCAGTTTGTTGGGGGCAATAAGCTGACTTTGTATAAAATATAAATATACAAAAGTAGGAAGGCTATTGCTTAACGCACAGTAAGCCGCCCTGAGTCTCCGGAGAAGGGCGGCATATAAATCAAATTAAAAGAAAAAAGAAAAAAAAAAGGAAGACAGAGAAAAAAAGAAAGTGGAAGAAAGAAAGAGAAAGAAAAAGAAAAAGGAAAGAAAGAAAAAGAGGAAGAAAGAGAAAAAGAGAAGGAAAGAAGGAAAGAAAGAAAGAGAAGAAGAAAGAGAGGAAGGAAAAAAGAGAAACAGAAAGGCAGAAAGAAAAACCAAAATAGAGAAAGAGGGAGAGAGGGAGAGAGAAGGAGAAAGGAAGAGAAAAGAAGATAGAAAGAGGATGGAAGGGGGGAAAAAAAGAAAAGGAAGAGAGTCAAAGAAAAAGAAAGAGAGAAAGAGAAGGAAAGAGAAAGAAAGAAAGAAAGGAAGAAAGGAAGGAAGGAAGGAAGGAAGGAAGCTGGCAATGTGAACCCGGCATTCTTAATATTTTTCCCTTCTGCAGCGCCATTCTTTTATTACCCACCGTTGCACTGATTTCTGTAAATGGGAATTTATGCAAACATCCTGCCTCCATTTACTCACATTTAATGAGATTAAGGACTGAGAACAGCAAACAGGCAACCAGCAGGAACAATTTTTAAAACCTGCTTGGCATGGTAAACACGGCTTCTTCCTGACAAGCCCAAAATATTCACCTCTGCAAACAGGGATATCTAAGCCAGGGGACTTCAGGAGGTGTGGACTTCAACTCCCAGAATGCCCCAGTCGACAGGCATGGACTTCAATGTCCCAAGCATGCTCGCTGGGGGATTCTGGGAGCTGAAGTCCTTAACATTAGGATTAGGGTTCCTTGGTGGTCCTGCTGTCTGCATCCTGTGATGACCCAGGGCACGGCACGGAGGCGACACAGGCAGCTGGCAGTTCAAACTGCCCCTTTATTGCTCCAAATTGCCCCCAAATGCTCCCTCGTTTCTGGCAAGTCCCAGAGCAAAGTGATGACACGCACACATGCAGACCTCAAGCAGCCTCTGGCTGCAAATAGTCCAGCCCAACGCTGTGAAGCATCACGGCTGCAAAGCAAGAAATCCAGCAGGGCAAGCCGAGGAGTCCAGGAAGCAAAGGAATCCAGGAGTCTAGGAAGGCAAGGAATCCAGAAAGCCAGAAAAAATGTGAGGATTCCAGGAAAGCTCGAACGTTGGCACTCAACACTCCACTCCACTAAGTCTCAGTCCCCAGGTGTGCCTTGTGAAGAGGGGCGCAGCACTCTCCTCCCAAGCAGTCGGGTCAGTCTGCTCTGTTCTCGCCTTCTCTCCACTCTCCGTGTTTGAGGATCAGGAGGGGACGGTCCTTCCTCATTGCCTGAGCTCTGTCTCTCATGTTCGCTGCTTAGAATCTCTTGGTCATCCTGCCCCCCCCCCACCCCCCATCCTCCCTTCCTACAAGCTGTCCCAATCCTGAAAGGCTCTGGCCTAACTGACCCTGCTCCTCCCCATTTCCCTCCAAAGCCACTCTCCATTGGCTCCAGTTCCAGTTTATCTTCCTCTGCAAATTCAGGCTATGACGGGGGCATGACACACCCCAAAAGTGAATTTGTTCCACAAGGTGGCTAACCTAGTCCAGTGATGGCTAACCTTTTTGCCATCGCGTGCCAAAAGCGGGCGGAGCATGGTGGGGTCACATCCATAATTCTATGCGCCCTGCCCCCCCCCGTGCTCCCCCTGCTTTTGGCCCGGTAGGCCCGTTTTTTGCTCTCCCCAGGCTCCAGAGCCTTCCTAGGAGCCTGGGGAGGGCAAAAACGGCCTTCCCACACACTCCAGAGGCCCTCCGGAGGCCAGAAACGGTGTGTTTCCTGACTTCTGGTGAGCCCAGAAGGCCCGAAAATCACACACGTGCATGCCAGAGCTGAGCTCGCGTGCCCACCGATATGGGCCCCCATGCCAGCTGTGGCCCCCGTGACATAGGTTCGCCATCACGGACCTAGTCCATGTAAACCATGGTCTTTCTTAACAGGACTAAAATAAAATAAAAGATAAGCTCTCCCAAACTCGGGTTTGTTGAAAAGCTGCAGTGATCAGCCCCTTCCCAAAATTCAAAGTATGGACACCAAAAGATGACACACACCCCCTCTCACACACACACCATTTCCATCATGGAGCTAAATTCACCGACATGATTTTGGCAGACACCGAGCTGGCTGGCTCTAATTCAAGAGTCCGGACACTAGTATGGGTACAGATAGACCTCGACCTACGACCATTCGCTTAACGACCAAAGTGACTCATCACTTAGGACCCGTTTGCAGCACTCCCCCCGGATGGCCTGGCAGTTGACTCGTATTTACGACGGTTGCACTGTCCTGGCGTCCTGCAATTCCCCATTTTGTGACCTTCTGTGTCAAGGGGGGAAAGCCGGATTCGCTGAACAACCATGCGACGGACGGAAGAACGACGGCGGTTTGCTTAACGACGGCGGCCTAAGGAAGGTCGTAAAATGGTGCAAAACCGACTTTTAACCAGCGCCTCGCTGAGCCACGGAAACGTTGGGGCTCAATGGTGGTCATAAGTCGAGGACCCCCTGCAAATTGATCCAACACGAACCCAAACACATCCTGCAGTGGCTGTGCCGTGTCTTTAAAATGCGCCGTATTTTTAATGAATTTCATATTTCTTGTTTTGCAGGTAAGTCATTAAGGATTCTTCAGCCCCTTTGGGGGGGGGGGAGGGGGAGAAAAACGAAGATAATTGTCTTTAATGATCCCTCCACAAGCCGTTAACATTCAAATTGTCGAGCTGCATTGTGCTGACAATCTCTTTCGGTAAATTACCCTCCAATTTGGTTGGGGGGATAAAAACAAAAATAAGGGATTTTAACGACGGGAGTGTCTGGGTGCGTTTTGTGTATCCGTGCGTGTGTGTATTCTTTTGCATCTCGTTTATTTATTTATTTATTTATTTATTTATTATTTATTTATTTATTTATTTATTTATTTATTTATTTATTTTCTCTCTCTGGGTTGCTATTTTGGTCCTTTTTAATCTTTTTACCAGAAAGGGGGTGGGGGGAGAGAAACCTCCAAAAACACAGCAGCTATCTTGTGGTTGGGAACCGAGAGCTGATTTTCTGCACCAGTAGGTTAAAAAAAAAGCTATTTCTGCTCATCCAACATTTAATTTCTAGCATACAGCCCGGTCAGATATGAAGAATTGGGAGCTCCCTGCTCACTTGATCGCATTTTGCAATGCAGAACGAAAGCTGTCAACGCCCCTCTCTTAAGAAAATGTAATTCAAGGGTGAGAAAAGGAAGGCTTTCTACATTTAGGCAAGGAAAACAAAATGCCCAGGTACCGTATAGGTGGTGCCTCACTCAATAGTAGTAACTGGGAGAGGGATCTTGGAGTCCGAGTGGACAATCATTGAGATATGAGCCAGCCGTGTGCAGCAGCTGCCAAAAAAGCCAACACAGTTCTGGGCCATATAAACAAAGGGAGAGAATCAAGACCATGTTAAAAGTGTTAATGCCACTTTATAATCCCTTGGTAAGGCCACACTTGGGATACTCCATTCAGTTTTGGTCGCCACGATGTAAAAAAGATGTGGAGACTCTAGAAAGAGTGCAGAGAAGAGCAACAAAGAGGATTAGGGGATGATTGGAGGCTCAAACACATGAAGAACGGTTGCAGGAACTGAGTAGGTCTAGTTTGATGAAGAGAAGGACTCGGGGAGACAGGATAGCAGTCTTCCGATATCTCAGGGGCTGCCCCAAAGAAGAGGCAGTCAAGCTATTCTCCAAAGCATCTGAAGGCAGGAGAAGAAGCAATAGGTGGAAACTCATCAAGGAGAGAAGCAATTTAGAATTAAGGAGAAACTTCCTAATAGTGAGAACAATTAATCAGTGGAACTACTTGCCTCCAGAAGTTGTGAATGCTCCAACACTGGGAGTTTGTAAGAAGGGACTGGATAGCCACTTGTCTGGAATGGTATAAGGTCTCCTGCTTGGGCAGAGGGTTGGTCTAGAGGACCTCCAAAGCCCCTTCCATCTCTGTTATTCTGTTCATTGGTGTCAATTCTCTAAATGAATCCGTTTGTCTGCTGAGCCCAAACAAAGTGAAGAATATCTAGTCACGGAGGCGAATGGCAGATGTTCTTCTTTCTATTTTTTAGGAGAATTCTGTGATCTGCCTTTTTTTTGGGGGGGGGGGCATTTCGACAGGTAGTCCTCGACTTACGTCCACTACTGGAGAACAGAATGCCCGTTGTTAAGCGAGGAGGTCGTTAGGCAAGTCTTTTTTACCCTTTTTACGCACTTTGTTGCCATGGCGGTTAAGCAAATCACCGCCGTCGATAAGCGAATCCCATGGCTGTAAAACGAATCCGGCTTCCCCCGTTGGCCTTGCTCGTCGGAAGCGGATGGGAGGCAGAGTCACGTGACCCCAGGATGTTGCGACGGTCACAAATACAGGAACAATTCGTTTATTGGTTACGATTGCCATGTTTGAATATGAGGAGCTGTCGTAAGTCGGGGTTTTTTCAGGGCCGTTGATCTTCGAATCCACAGGTGTTACGCGGAGCCATCTCTGCGGGTGCGTGAGCTGTCGCCCTAGGTCAGCTCTACCATACATGCGTGCATGTCTCCCATGTGCAGAGGGGGGGACTGGGCACGGGTGGTCATGCATGCATGCATGCACGGGGGGGGGGATGCGGTGACACCCCCCCACCCCATTTTGGGCCTAGAGGCCTCCCTGAAGCCTCCTGGGACCAAAAACGGGTCTGGGGGGTGCAGAGGCTGTTCTATTCTATTCTATTCCAGTCCATTCCATTCCATATTTTCTTTATTCCATTCCATATTTTCCTTATTCCATTGCATTGCATTCCATTCTATTCCATATTTTCTTTATTCCATTCCATTCCATTCCATTCCATATTTTCTTTATTCCATTCCATTCCATATTTTCTTTATTCTATTCTATTCCATTCCATATTTTCTTTATTCCATTCCATTCCATTCCATATTTTCTTTATTCTATTCTATTCCATTGCATTGCATTGCATTGCATTCCATATTTTCTTTATTCTATTCCATTGCATTCGATTGCATTCCATTACATATTTTCTTTATTCTATTCTATTCCATTCCATATTTTCTTTATTCCATTCTATTCCATTCCATATTTTCCTTATTCTATTCCATTCCATTCCATTCCATTGCATTGCATTGCATTCCATTCCATTCTATTCTATTCCATATTTTCTTTATTCCATTCCATTCCATTCCATTCCATATTTCTTTATTCTATTGCATTGCATTGCATTGCATTCTATTCCATTCTATTCTTATTCTGTTCTATTCCATTCTAGAAAGGAATAAACATTGTTCATCGCCTGCTGGAAGTAGTTTTTGGGAAACTTCATTCTTTTCTGTGTCGTGGAAGGAAGCCTTTCTGATAATTTGGGTCAGTGCTGGGGACTCCCAGGCTGCGTTCAGACAATCCACGGCATCTGCTAAGCAGATCCACCCGTTTTCTGGGTTCACATGATACAGGGCATCGTCAGGGAAGCTGAGGTGGCACAATATGCTAAATCACACACTCACACGCACACATACAGAGGCATCTGCCATATGCAACATGCACCACGCAACACCTCCAACCCCGGAGATAATAACTCCCAAATGCAGCACGTTGCCACCAATGTGCTCTGTGACGGCAAGTTATCCTCAGAAATTTATAGGAGAATATTTGTAGGTTGAAATGAGGGGTCCTGGGGGCTCTCTGGACTGGGGGGGAGGGGTGTTTCTGGCAGACATTTCATGACCCAACTACGGAACATCATCAGTGCTAGAACGAAGGAGGGATTGCAAGGAGAAGGATTAGCAGAAGGAGAAGAAGAAGAAAGAAGAGGAGGTGGAGGAGGAGGAGAAAGAGGAGGAGGAGTGGAAGAAGGAGGAGGAGCTGGAGGAGGAGGAGAAAAAAGAGGAGGAGGGGAAGGAGGAGATGGAGGAAGAGGAGGAGAAGAAGAAAGAGGGGGAGGAGTGAAAGGAGGAGAAGAAAAGAGGATAATAAGAAGGAGGTGGTTGAAGAATAAGGAAATAAATTAGAGGAATGAAGAATGGAAGGAAGATAATGTGATAGATCATTTAATGTGTTGGTAGAATTGAAATATAATAGGAGAAAAAGGCTGAATAAGTTAACATTATAATATCTGTAAATATTTAATATTTAGTAAGAAATGGATCACTGTTAAGAAGCTGAAAAAGAAACTAAGATTTTTGTATATGTTATGTGTTGTATGTCTATGTATGTCTTTTTTTAAATTATGCTTAAAATAAAAAACTTTTTATAAAAAAAGGAGGAGGAGGTGGAGGAGAAAGAGAAGGAGAAGGAGGAAGAGGAGGTGGAGGAGAAAGAGAAGGAGAAGGAGGAAGAGGAGGAGAAGGAAGAAGAAGGAGAACAAGAGATGATGATGATAATGTAGAAGGAGGAGAAATGCTATAGAAGCAGAAATGGTGATGGTGGAAAAGGAAAAGGAGGAGAAATGGAGATGGAAGTGGAGGAAGAGGAGGAGGAGGAAGAGGAGGAGAAAATGTGGTAGTGAAGGTGGAGATGGAGAAGGAGAAATCCTTCTCTCTATTACATTTAGTCTGACCGTCTGACTGTCCCCTCTGGAGCCATGGGTGGGCCCTGCATGGGGTCCAGTGGGCCGGCCATCCCCTCTTCTGCTCCATTTCACCCGAACTAATATTTTTGATGCCTTACTGAAGATCTGATAATGAATCGGAGGAGGAGGAGGAGGAGGAGGAGGAGGGAGGAAGCGATTCCTCCTCCATTTTCCTGCTCATCTTCTTCCCTCCCAGGCCGACAGACCGGCTGCTGAGCCCCTGCCAGGACTCCACTCAGGCTAATGAAGAGCGTTGAGTAATACGATTATGAAATGTTTGACTCTTCTGATGACACAAAACCCGATGCGGAGAGGCCTTCAAGCTCCAGAAGAGCCAAGAAGGCATGGGTGACACCAAAACTGGAAGATCTTCTGGTGAGATGCAGGAGGAGACCCTCAACTCTTGGGTCTACAATGGGAAGGGCTGGTGGGCAAAGATCCATCCACGCATCCATGCATCCATCTCTCCCTCCTTCCTTCCTTCCTTCCTTCCTTCCTTTCCTTCCTTCCTTCCTTCCTTCCTTCCTTCCTTCCTTCCTTCCTTCCTTCCTTCCTTCCTTCCATGCCTCTGTCCATCCTTCCCTTCATCCATTCTCTCCATCCATCCATCCATCCATCCATCCATCCATCCATCCATCCATCCATCCATCCTTTGCTCCCTCCATTCATCCTTTCATCCCTCCATCCTTCCCCCCCCTCTATCCTTCTATCCCTTCATCTCTCTATCCCTCCATCCATCCAACCATGCCACCCTCCTTTCATCCCAGTCATCCAGGTCCTGGTTATCCTGTCGCCAGGCACGATTTGCAATAAATAAATTTAACTGGACCTTCCAACGTGGAATCGGATCTTGCACGCCCAACACAATTTTGTGGCTGAGCTTTGGAAGGATGAGCTGAGGTCCGAGACGCCTGAAGCTCACCCGAGGCCCACCCACCACGCTTGACATGGAGAAGGAGGAGGGTTACTCACGATGTAGCAAGGCTCACAATAGGCCTTCTTCTCCACGGCGTAGAAAGGTTGTCCCCGGAGCTTGTTCTGGCAAATCATGCAGGTGAAACAGTTGACGTGGAAAACCTGGTCCATCGCGGTGCAACCGGTTCCTTCTCCTACCACGTTCTCTCCACAACGGGCACAACGACCTGGGAGGGACAAAGAGACGGATTTAAGTCAATCAAACACCATCTGATCGAACCTTTGGCTTCCATGACACCCTTTCCCGAGTCTAGAGTCCACGTTCACACAACTTGTTAAGTGTGTTGAGGGCTAACCCTGGTTGATTTGTTCCTCTGTGGCCTAGGACGTGGTGCAAAATTCAGCTCTGTGGGGTCCTTGGTGCTTTCTCTGAGCTGGGTGGTAAGACGTTTTGGCAGCTGCACAAAAATGTTGGGTCTAATAGAAGCAAATATGTGTAGCTCGGGGTTGAACTGTGGGATCCTGGGTGCTCTTTTTCTTGCTGATGTTTCATTACCTGACTAGGTAGCATCATCAGTCTTAGAAGGGAGTGGGGTGTACAGGGAAGAGGAGGAGGAGAAGGACTGTGAAGTGATTGGTGCTCTCTGAACTTGGCTATTTTCTTCCAGATGTTTCATGACCCAACTAGGGAATATCATCAGTGTAATTCGGCTCATGTGGTACATTTCTGGCCCAAAAGATCTAGATGACCCCCAGCAACTCAGTTAAAGAGCCTTAGTGGCACAGCGGACTAAAGTGCTGTTAAAGTAGCACTAAGCTGCCAGCTGCCTGCAATTACTGCGAGTTCGAATCTCACCAGGCTCAAGGTTGACTCAGCCTTCCATCCTTCCGAGGGAGGTAAAATGAGGACCCGGATTGTGGGGGCAATAAGCTGACTTTGTATAAAAAAGAACACCGCTTGTGGGGGAGGGGGGCGAAAGCCCTACTAAGCAGGTCTATACAAAAGTATGAAGGCTGTTGCTTAATGCATTGTAAGCCTCCCTGAGTCTCTGGAGAAAGGGCGGCATATAAATCGAACAAACAAACAAACAAACAAACAAACAAACAAACAAACAATTCATTCATTCATCAGATACAGCCAACAATACGATTCTGGAAAACACAACAGGGAAGAACATTTCCTTGAAGGAGGACATCAAAATGTGGGCAATATATTGATACAGAAATGGCCACTTTCTCCAGCCAGGTTCTCCTTAGCTCTCCTTGACCAGGGGTGTCCAACCTTGGCAACTTTAAGGCTTGTGGACTTCAATTCCCAGAATTCCTCAGCCAGCAAAGCTTACTCTCTTGTAATCCCTTCCTCTGCAATCTCTCTGCTTTAAGAGGTAGGAGGAGGAAAAAAAAAATTTCCTAGACCCGTGATGGAGAACCCATGGCACGTGTGGCACACGGAGCCATATCTGTGGGCACGTGAGAATTAACCTAACTCAGTTCCAGTGTGCATGTGCGTGCCAGCCAGCTAATTTCTGGTCCTACCAGAAGTTGGGAAACAGGCTGTTTCCGGCCTCCAGAGGGCCTCTGGGGAGGTGGGGAAGACCATTTTCACTCTCCCCAGACTTGCCTCTGGAGCCTGGGGAGGGCAAAAAACGGACCTACTGGGCCCACCATGCCATCGCGTGCCAAAAGTGAGGGGAATGCAGGGGGTCGCGCACACATGCGCGGGGGTTGGGGCGCATGGAATTATGGGTGTGGGCATGCACACACACACACACATACACACCCATGCTCCCCCCGCTTTTGACACGTGATGGCAAAAAGATTAGTCATCACTGTCCTAGACCGCAGCTCTCAGCCATTTTGGTGGTGGGGGGGGCAGCAGGACCCACCAGGGACTGCCGTCCAACCAACCACGAAGCCTCTCAACCTGGGAAGAGCTCCCAGGTTAATTTTTTTTTTAAATTTTAAATTTATTTTTATTTTTTTAATTAGATTTATATGCCACCTTTCTCCGGAGACTCAGGGCGGCTTACAATGCATTAAGCAAGAGCCTTCATCCTTTTGTATATTTTATACAAAGTCAGCTTATTGCCCCCACAAACTGGGTCCTCAATTGACCCACCTTAGAAAGGATGGAAGGCTGAGTCAACCTTGAGCCTGGGGAGATTCGAACTTACAGTAATTGCAGACAGCTGAATGTTAATAACAGGCTTTAGTCTGCTGAGCTATCTTTATTCTTCTCTTCTGCATTCTATTCTTCTCTTCTCTTCTGCATTCTATTCTTCCATTCTCTCCTGCATTCTATTCTTCCATTCTCTCCTGCATTCTATTCTTCTCTTCTCTTCTGCATTCTATTTTTCCATTCTCTCCTGCATTCTATTCTTTTCTCTTCTGCATTCTATTCTTCTCTTCTCTTCTGCATTCTATTCTATTCATCTCTTCTTTTCTACATTTTTTTTAAAATTAGGTTTATATGCGGCCCTTCTCCGGAGACTCAGGGTGGCTTACAATGCGTTAAGCAACAGCCTTCATACTTTTGTATATTTATACAAAGTCAGCTTATTGCCCCCAACAAACTGGGTCCTCAATTGACCTCCCTTAGAAAGGATGGAAGGCTGAGTCAACCTTGAGCCTCAAACTTGCAATAATTGCAGACAGCTGGGTGTTAATAACAGGCTATCTAGCCCGTCCAGCTATCTGAGGCTCCTCTTAAAATTTAAAAAAACCCTTAAAATTTCAATCCTTGCTTTGGAACGCATGGTGCGTTGAAGCAGGGAAACAATTTCTACCCGCTGGAACTTTCCCCCGGCGAGCGTCCGATTGTTTTATGGCATCTCGAAGAGAAACGGAAGCTCAAAACGTCGCCCCAATTTATTTATGAAGATTGTGGTTTGGAAAGAAACCAGCTCTATCTCCGAGTTGTGTTTTTTGGAAGTTGTCTTCAAGACGGACTGCCAAAAATATTGTCCAGAAGTCTGTAAGTTGGTCACATCCGGACGGCAACGGCCAACCGAACGTTTCATTACAGGGTGAAATACATCCAAAAAGGAGCTTGGAAACAGGGATTCCTCGACTTAACGACCGTTCATTTAGTGACTATTACAGTGGCGTTGAAAATAGGGGCTTACGACCGTTCCTCACACTTATGACCGCAGCAGCATCCCCTCTGGTCACACGATCAAAATTTGGATGCTTGGCCACTGACTCGTATTTATGACGGTAGCCGTGTCCCCGGGAGGGTTGGGCAATTCCCCTTTGGCGAGCAAAAGTCGATGGGGAAGTCCGTTTCGCTTAACGACCATTAACTGCTGCAGCGATTTGCTTAACGGCCACGGCAAGAAAGGTCGTAAAAAGGGGGCAAAACTCACTTAATGGCCGTCTCGTTTAGCAATGGGAATTGTGGGCTGAATTGTGGTTGTAAGTCGAGGACTTTTATTTATAATGTACATGCATTATTTAAAAAATTGCTATTTAAAAAAAATATAGTGAACGTTTTACAGGTTAATTGT
Organism: Coluber constrictor foxii; assembly: GCA_038048745.1. Taxonomy (NCBI): domain Eukaryota; kingdom Metazoa; phylum Chordata; class Lepidosauria; order Squamata; family Colubridae; genus Coluber; species Coluber constrictor. The sequence goes on along the minus strand of CM075963.1, from coordinate 9,018,290 downwards.
TTTAGAATCTTGCACAACGTGGCCCATTGTCCCTTTTTCATGAGACGGGTGTCCATATAAACTTGATGAATAAATAAATACTGTAAGTAAAAACTTTAGTCTGGATGCATTTTATGAGTCACAGGGACACTAATAAAAGCCTGTGAAATCTGCACCAAATGTTCTGGCTTTAAGGAGCTTTAGTGATTAATTTTTCCTTTCCCAACCAAGAGCCAAAATCAAAACGTTTGTTGAATTTGAAATGCAGGGGGGAGGAGTGATGAATATGCCCCCCTCCCCATAAACTATGGTCCCAATAAACTCATCTTGCAGGCTCACTGCTGGGCAGATATTTTCCAGTTCCATGTTTTGAGATCACCTTTATCCACACCTCTTCCGTTAATCCTGTATCTCTCATGTGCTTTTCCATCCTTCCTTCCCTCCCTCCCATTCTCATCTTCCTTCCTTCCTTCCTTCCCACCCATCCTCCCTCCCTCCTTATATTCTCATCTTCCTTCCTCCCTTCCCTGCCTCCCTCCATCATTTCCTTCCTTCCCTCCTTCTCTCCTTCCTGCCGTTCTTCCTCCCTCCCTCCCATTTTCCTTCCTTCCTTTTCCCTTCCTTCCTATTCCCTCCTTCCTTTCTTCATTCCTTCCTTCCCTGCCTCCCTCCTTCCTTCCTTATCTTCCTCCTGCTTTCCTTCCTCACTTCCACTTTTCCTTCCTTCCTTCCTTCCTTCATATTCTCTCCTTCCTTTCTTCCTTTCTCCCTTCCCTTCCTCCCCTTCTTCCTTCCTTGCCTCCCTTGCTCCATTCTCCCTCAATCATTTCCTTCCTTCCTTCTGTCCCTCCTGCCTTCCTTCCTCACTCCCTCACTCCCACTTTTCCTTCCTTCCTTCCTTCCTTCCTTCCTTCCTTCCTTCCTTCCTTCCTTCCTTCATATTCCCCTTCCTTTCTTCCTTCCTCCCTTCTTCCTTCCTTGCCTGCCTCAATTCATTCTCCCTCCATCATTCCTTCCTCCCTCCCTCACTCCCACTTTTCTTTCCTTCCTTTCTCCCTTCCTCCATATTCTCTCCTTCCTTCCTCCATCCCACCTCCCTCCCTCCATCTTTTCCTTCCTTCCTTTTCCCTTCCTTCCTATTCTCTTCCTTCCTTCCTTCCTTCCCTGCCTCCCTCCATCTTTCCATCTTTCCCTCCATCACTTCCTTCCTTCCTTCCTTCCTTCCTTCCTTCCTTCCTTCCTTCCTTCCTTCCTTCCTTCCTTCCTTCCTTAACTACAGTAGGTAGTCTTCAATTTACAAGCCCAATTGCAAGCAGAATTTCCATTGTTGAGGAAGACAGTTGTTAAATGAGACACAGAGTCGTTGTCATTAAGCGAATCCGGCACTCCCCAGTGACTCCGTGGCTAATGACGATCCCACGACCCAGGGATGTTGCAACCCTTGTGAATACATGCTGGTTTGCAACTGCACCGGGATTTTGATCATGTGGCCATAGGGATTCTACGACAGTCGTAAATGCGAGGACTGGTAATAAGTGACCTTTTCTTAGTGCCAATATAAGGGACGGCCGTAAGTCGAAGACTATCTCTACTACCATGTACGGGGAGTCCTCTACGTACAACGACCACTGAGGGCAAAATTTATGTCGCGAAGCAAGTTAGGTTTTAAGTGAGCCATGCCCCATTTTACGTCCTTTTCTTGCCACTGTTGTTAAGTGAATCACAACCACTGCTAAGTTAGGGACACGGTTGTTAAGTGAATCCGGCTTCCCTACTGCATGTCAGAAGGATGCACGAGGAGGATCACGTGACCCGGGGACACAAGGACCGTCATAACTACGAGTCAGTGGCCAAGCGTCCAAATTTTGATGACATGATGATAGAGATACTGCAATGGTCATTAAGTGTGAAACAAACTGTCCTAAATATACTGCCTGCGTATTTTGTGTTTGTGCATCGCACATGTTATATAGCCTGACACTATTCCCAGGTGCGCTTTGCACGCCAAGAAAATATATATTAAATATATTAACAATCTGTTCTCTCCGTCAAAGTTCGGGATGGGGAGGGGGAGACTCCTTGAAATGTTCGCTGCTTCCCCCACCCCTTCCTGCGTGTGTATGTGTGTGTGTGTGTGTGTGTTTGTGGGAATTTGTGCTGATAACACAAACCCCCTGCGTATAACACAAGCAGCCAGAAAACTGGATGGCTCAAAGCCTCAGATAGCTCAACAGGCTAATAACCTGTTATTAACATCCAGCTGTCTGCAATTATTGCAAGTTTGAGGCTCCAGGTTGACTCAGCCTTCCATCCTTTCTAAGGTAGGTCAATTGAGGACCCAGTTTGTGTGGGCAATAAGCTGACTTTGTATAAATATACACAAGTATGAAGGCTATTGCTTAACGCATTGTAAGCCGCCCTGAGTCTCCGGAGAAGGGCGGCATATAAATCGAACCAATAAATAAATACAATAAATAGATAGATAGATAGATGATAGATAGATAGATAGATAGATAGATAGATAGATAGATAGATAGATAGATAGATAGATAGATAGATAGATAGATAGATAGTCAGTCAGTCCCTGGGCTCAAAATTTCCACTGTTAAGCGATCCAGGTGTTGAGTTTTGTCTCAGTTTATGACCTTTCTGGCCACAGTTGTTAAGTGAATCATTGCATTTGTTAAGCAAATCCCATGGCTGTTAAGTGAATCCGATTTCCCTCTTTTGATTTTGCCTGTCAGAAGCCGGCTGGACAGGTCATAAACGGTGAACCCTGGACGCTGCTTGCGTTGCAAATATAAGTAGTCGTCAACTTACAACCACAATGGACCCCAGCGTTTCTATTGCTAAGCAAGATATCTGTTAAATGAATTCGGCCCCATTTTACGACCTTTCTTGCCAGAGCTGTTAAGTGAAACACTTCAGGTGTTAATTTAGTAACCCAGTCATTAAGTGAATCTGGCTTCTCCATTGGCTTTGCTGGTCAAAAGGGGAATCACGTGACCCCGGGGCACTGCGACCGTCATAACTACGAGTCCGTTGCCAAGCCTCTGAATTTGGTCACCTGACCATGGGGATGCTGCAATGGTCGTAAGTGTGAAACATGGTCCTAAGTCACTTTTTTCCCAGTGTTGTTGTAACTTTGAACGGTCGTAAATAAACTGTTGTAAGTCGAGGACTGCCTGTGCACGCTGATTGCCAAATGCCCGAATTTTGATCACGTGAGGATGCTACAACAGTCATAAGTGTGAGGTCTGGTCGTCAATCGATTTTCTTCAATGCCGTTATAACTTGAAACGGTCACTAAACGAACGTTGTAAACCGAGGACTACCTCTGCCTTCCTGAACAGGTTTTTGGTTTTTCAAACCACAAAACAGAAGGCCCATTAAAGGCTCTCCCTAAAGGCCCATTAACAACAAACCATGATTAACTTGGTTTTGTGAATGCAGTTACTTGGGGGTTTAATGGCCTGGCCCTGAACAAGAGCAAAATTTCAGATTCAGCCACACAGAACACTGAATATAGGAAGTCCTCGCCTTACAACCATCCGTTTAGCGCCTGTTGGAAGTCACAACAGCACTGAAGAAAGTGACTTACAACCACTCCTCACACTTACGACCATAGCAGCATACCAACAGCCTGGCAATTCAAATTTGGGTGCTTAGCAATGTTTAGGAACAGGTATTTGAACAGGTATCTCTCTCTGTCTCTCTTTACCCACCTACCTACCTACCTTTATCTATCTGTCCGTCCTTCCATACATCCACCCATCCAACACTCTCTCCTCTGTCCATATCCATCTATCTATTTATCTTCTCTCTCTAGCTATCTATTTATCTCTCTCTCTATCATCTCTCTCTCTCTCTAGCTATCTATTGATCACTCTCCCTATCATCCATCCATCCATCCATCCATCCATCCATCCATCCATCTATCTATCTATCTATCTATCTATCATCTATCTCTACCTACCTACCTACCTACCTACCTTTTTCTATTTGTTTGTCCTTCCATCCATCCACCCATCTAACACTCTCTCTCTCTCCATCCATATCTATCTATCTGTCTGTCTGTCTGTCTGTTCTATCTCTCTCTCTCTCTCTCCATCCATATCTGTCTGTCTGTCTGTCTGTCTGTCTGTCTGTCTATCTATCTATCTATCTATCTATCTATCTATCTATCTATCTATCTATCATCTATCTCTACCTACCTACCTACCTACCTTTTTCTATTTGTTTGTCCTTCCATCCTTCCATCCATCCACCCATCTAACACTCACTCTCTCTCCATCCATATCTATCTATCTATCTGTCTGTTCTATCTCTCTCTCTCTCTCTCTCTCTCCATCCATATCTCTCTCTCTCTCTCTCTCTCTCTCTACCTACGTACCTACCTACCTTTATCTATTTGTTTGTCCTTCCATCCATACACCCATCTAACATCTAACACACACACACACTCACTCTCTCTCTCCATCATATCTTTCTATCCAAGGTTATCCTCTTGCAGAGTTTCAGTTGATGGTCTCTCTGTGTATTTCTGTACTCTATCTATCTATCTATCTATCTATCTATCTATCTATCTATCTATCTATCTATCTATCTATCATCTATCTATCTATCTATCTATCTATCTATCTATCTATCTATCTATCTATCATCTATCTATCTCTACCTACGTACCTACCTACCTTTATCTATTTGTTTGTCCTTCCATCCATCCACCCATCTAACACACGCCCTCCCTCCCTCCCTCTCCCTCCCTCCCTCTCTCTCTCTCTCTCTTTTGGTCACAACTGTCACCATAAGTCGAGGACTATCTGAAAAAGAGGCAGGTGAGAGGGTTGGAAATAAAAAGGAAGAAAGACAGAAGAAAAAAACAGAACCAGCCAATGACCTTTTCCAATCCTGCTTGCCTTTTCAGATGTAATCATTTGGACCAAGTTATACTCATGAGTTATGATAATGGCCTGAAGCTCTCCAGCTCAGTTAATTAGGTCCCTCCATTCAAAAAAAAAATCGCAGCTCTCAACAGATTTTTGAAAATGCGCTCCAGTGCAGTTGACCTAATGCTTGAATGCACAAACTTGGGCAGAGAGAAGAAGTTTCTATGACATTGAATTCCTCTGCAGGAATTGCCCAACGTCCATTGCGGTCAAGGTAGGTTTTTGGGTTCTTGGTTTTCATTTTCTGGCATGGGATGGGCACATCTTGCCCAGTCTGAAGGGCAACGCTCAGAATTCCCCAGCCAGCATCACTTACTCTCTTCTAATCCCTTCCTCTGCAATCTCTCCGCTTTAGAGGTAGGAGGGGGGGGAAAAAACCCAGGCATGGCTGGCTGAGGAATTCTGGGAGTTGAAGTCCCCAAGTCTTAAAGCTTGGAGACCCTAAAGGCCAAGCGTGTTAGACAGCCACAGTTGAACGCTTTGGCTCTGAAAATTAATTCCCCCCCCCCCCCCCCGTGTTATAAGAAAATGCCTGGGAAACTCCCTGCCACTGGTATTCCATAATTGTCTCAGATTTCTAAAGACAAGGATCAGAGAACAAGCAAATGTACAGATTTCTTAAAATACTTCTTTTCTCCTTTGAACAACAGAGCTCCCAGATTTTTTTTTGATACAGGTAGTCCTCGACTTATGACCACCAGAATTTCTGTGGCTCAGCAAAGTGGTTGTTAGGTGAGCCGGTCCCAAATTTTATGACTTCTTTGTCCTGGTTGTTAAGTGAATCACTGCAGTTCTTAAGGGAACTCCTCGGTTGTTAAATGAATTACTGGAGTTGTTAATGAACCATGTGGTCGTTAGGCGAAACCGGCTCTCCCCCCACCCCACTGACTTTGCTTGGCCAGGTGGCTCAGCGGCTAAGACGCTGAGCTTGTCGATCAGAAAAGTCGGCAGTTTGGCGGTTTGAATCCGTGAGCAGGGGGTTGGACTAGATGACCTCCAAGGCCCCTTCCAACTCTTTTACTGTTAAAGCCGGCTGAGAAGGTCACGATTGGTGATCAGGTGACCCTCAGGATGCTGCAACGATCATAAATACATGCCAGTTGCTAAGTTCCCAAATCATGTGACTGGCGGGGGGGGGGGAGAATGCTGCAATGGTCGTAAGTGCGAGCACCGGTCGTAAGTCACTCTTTTTCAGTCGCAAAAATGCAAGGGCAATCATCAAACTCACCAAAGTATTCTTCTGAAGGTGGATTATCCATGTCGTACAGCATCTTTTTGGTCAAGTGTTCTAATTCATCCTCTGGTCTAAATGCAGATCCTGGACTCGGAGCAGCATTTTCAGTCTGGAGAAAAATGAATGAATGAATGAATGAATGAATAAATAAATAAATAAATACATACATACATACATAAGCAAACAAACAAACAAACAAACAAACAAACAAATAAATAAATGAATGATTTAGGAGATTTCCAAGATGGTCTATACTGGTACCTATTCAGGTCGGTTGAAAAAGAAATTAGGATCCCAAGCAATTCTCTTGCCAAACAGTTCCAACCTGAATTGATGATTTAACATCTTGGCTGGTGAATTTTAAACCTGATGAGTGGGTACGGTGGTGTGTGCAAATGACCTTGGGAGACTGGAGTTAAGAGACGCTGCCAAGAGAACAGCAGATAAGAGTCTGCACAGCCCTCAGCTGCGTAACAGACAGAGAAAGAGGCTCAGAAGGGACCCTCCCAAGTTTCTCAGAGCCCAAAGGAGACGGTGGGGGATTTGTACTTTCAGAGTTACAACATGTTAAGTCTTGTGTTAGTGTACCTTTAGGGAACAATCAGATAAGAGACAGCATAGCCCAGAGTTGCATAAAAGGGCATAGAAAGAGGCTCAGAAGGGACGCTCCCTAGTTTCTTAAGCTGTATAAGAGACAGCGGGAGATTTGGACTTTCAAATCTATACGATTCTGTCAAGGTCACTTAACAACAAAATTGTTGTGATCCGCCAGCAGCCTGCAAAGCTGGCAGCGGAACTGGACAGCGAGGAGGCTGGAGAGGAACATGGGCCAGTCTGGAGTCTGGGGACAGCCGGATGAGGGTTCTACATCAGAGGCAGAGATGGGGCCAGGGCCATCTGGGAGTGATGCACGGACTCCAAAGGCCTCAGAGTCGGACAGCAGAGAGGCAGAGGAACAGGAGGAGCCTGTTCCTAGTGCATGCATGCACAGAGCTGCCAGAAGGCAAGAGCAGCTAAAGCAAAAGGGACGACTCAGGAGTAAAGCCAGGAGATGATTGGCCCCTCCCATAAGGCTTAAAAGAGAAACAAAGGCACTTGGGCCATTTGCAGGAAAGCAAGATTGCTAACTCTGTTTCCGGTCGGCATCTCTTGTTTGTTTCTGAACTTCCTGGGGCTTTGCCAAGTAAGGCCTTTGGTAGCGTGTCAAAGAAGATAAAGGTTGGTGATTATCCCGAAGGACTTCTTCCGAAGGACGTGTTTTGCAACTAATTGGGAGAACTACATTCATTCCCAGATGTTACAATAAAATAGGTTTGTTTGGGACTAACTGTGTATTGTAAGCCTAGGTCACACCAAAATAGAATTAACTCATTTAGTTGGGATTCATATCTGGTTGACCTCAAGAGGTCCGGCAACTTCTAAACTTTGAAAAATGCAGCTTCTAATTTTCGACACGCCTTTTCCTCATCTGGGAAGGTTTGCGTACAGCTTTTCCAAACGGACAACATGGCTTTGACTCAGGGAGTCTCCTAACACGGCCACTTTGAAGACTTGTGGATTTCAACTCCCAGCACCGGCTAGGGAATTCTGGGAGTTGAAGTCCACTGCTCTTAAAGGGGCCAAGTTTGGAGACCACTGCCTTAGCGTAATGTTTTCCCATCATGTTTTGAAGCTCAGTCATCCCTGTGTTGGCTCCATATTAACGTTTAAAGCACCTTAATAAAGGCTACTAAAAAACTATAAAACACATCCCATGTGAATGTATTTTTAAACTCATGCAAGCACGCATACTGGCATACCTACAGTAGTTTGAAAGACACAGAGGGGGAATTAAAAAATAGTATGATAAAGAAAGCAAGGGCGTGGTATAAGAAAACAGAAGAAGAATTATACCTAAACGCAGTTTATACCCGTTGCGTTCTCAATGTTTCTCCATTGCCTTCTCTCTTTGCAAAGCACCTATGCCTCCCTTATGCTTCGATTAGTGAGATGGAGGGACATATAAATTGAATAACTAAGCCAAGAAACAAGGAAATAAGTAATGCCTATATTGACTTTAAAATTCTCACCTCTTTCTCTTCCGCCTATGCACTCACATATAAGAATAGAATAGAATAGAATAGAATAGAATAGAATAGAATAGAATAGAATAGAATAGAATAGAATAGAATAGAATAGAATAGAATAGAATAGAATATAGCAAATGAGAATGGAATGGAATGGAATGGAATGGAATGGAATGGAATGGCATGGAATGGCATGGAATGGAGTACAGTAGAGTAGAGTAGAGTAGAGTAGAGCAGAGCAGAATAGGAGTAGAGTAGAATAGGAGTAGAGTAGAGTAGAGTAGAGTAGAGTAGAATAGAAATAGAGTAGAGTAGAGTAGAGTAGAGTAGAGTAGAGTAGAGTAGAGTAGAGTAGAGTAGAGTAGAGTAGAGTAGAGTAGAGTAGAGTAGAGTAGAGTAGAATATTGGAATGAAGAATAGAGTAGGGTAGGGTAGGGTAGAGTAGAGTAGAGTAGAGTAGAGTAGAGTAGAGTAGAGTAGAGTAGAGTAGAGTAGAGTAGGATAGGATAGGATAGGATAGGATAGGATAGGATAGGATAGGATAGGATAGGATAGAATCGAATCAAATCGAATCGAATCGAATCGAATCGAATCTGGAAGGGACCTTGGAGGTCTTCTAGTCCAACCCCCTGCTTAGGCAGGAAGCCCTCCACCACTTCAGACAAAGGGTTAGCCAACATCTTCTTAAAAACTTCCAGCGTTGGAGAATTCACAACACCGTTGTAGATTGTTGTGAACAAAATAAACACACCTTTAAGGTAGAACTGAGAACTAAGAACCATTCATTTAATGACCATGGAAGAAGTGTCTTTTATGACAAGTCCTCGCAGTTACGACCATCACAGCATCCTGAAGGTCACCTGATCAAAACTGGCGCACTTGGCAACTGGCATGTACTTACGACAGTCGCCGTGTCCTGCGGTCATGTGATCCTCTCTTGCGACCTTCTGACAAGCCAAGTCAACAGGGGAAGCCAGATTCGCTTAATGACTGTGCAACTAACTTAACAACTGCAGTGATTCACTTAACAACTGAACACTTCACTTTCTGGCAAGAAAGTTCATAAAATCTGGAGCAACTCACTTAACAACTACCTTGTCCAGCAAGGATCCCCCACTGGGGTCGTAAGTCAAGGACTAATTGCGCAACATACCGAATCATACCAGACAGACAGACATCTAAGCTGAAATAAATAGAGCCTCAAATAGCTCAACAGGCTAGACAGCCTGCTATTAACATCCAGTTGTCTGCAATTACTGCAAGTTCGAATCTCACCAGGCTCAAGGTTGACTCAGCCTTCCATCCTTTCTAAGGGAGGTCAATTGAGGAGCCAGTTTGTGGGGGCAATAAGCTGACTTTGTAGAAATATACAAAAGGATGAAGGCTATTGCTTAACGCATTGTAAGCCGCCCTGAGTCTCTGGAGAAGGGCGGCATATAAATCAAATTTTAAAAAAATGGTGTTTAAGCATCCTTGGGGTAAACATCCATCCAATGTCCGACAAAAGTTACAAATAAGAATCAGTGAAATGAAAATCAAAAAAATATGAAAAGAATAATTAGAAGAGAATATAGGTGGCCCTTGACATATGATCATACTTGAGCCCAAAATTTATATGTCTGAGTGAAACATTGGTTAAGTGAGTTTTGTCCCATTTTATGACATTTCCTTCTCTCTCTCTCCCCCTCCCTCCCTCCCTCCCTCCCTCCCTCCCTCCCTCCCTATATAAACACCCATCCATCCATCCATCCATTTATCTGTATATCCATCCATCCATCCATCCATCCATCAATATCTATCATCTCTCTCATCTATCTGTCTGTATATCTATTCATCCTATCCATTGCTTATTTGTACCCTATGACTATCATTAAGTGTTGTACCTTATGATTCTTGACGAATGTATCTTTTATGTACATTGAGAGCTTATGCACCAAAGACAAATTTGTTGTGTGTCGTCACACTTGGCCAATAAAGAATTCTATTCTGTTCTGTTCTGTCCTGTCCTGTCCTGCTCCGTTCTATCCATCCATCCACCCATATGTCTATCATCTCTCTCATCTATTGTCTGTATATTTATCCATCAATCCATCTATTCATCCTTTTATCTATCATTTCTCATCTGTCTATCCATCCATCCATCCATCCATATCTATCTATTCTCTCTCTCATCTGTCTGTATATCCTATATCCATCCATCCATCCATCCATCCATCCACCCACCCACCCATATCTATCTATTATCTCTCTCATCCGTCTGTCTGTATATCTATCCATCAAATAGCCTTGGTGGCACAACAGACTAAAGTGCTGTTAAGTAACATCAGCTGCCTGCAAGTACTGCAAGTTTGAATCTCACCAGGCTCAAGGTTGACTCAGCCTTCCATCCTTCTGAGGTAGGTAAAATGAGGACCCGGATTGTGGGGACAATAAGCTGACTTTGTATAAAAAAGAACACCGCTTGGGGGGGGGGGGCAAAGCCCTACTAAGTAGGTACATACAAAAGTATGAAGGCTATTGCTTAAGCATTGTAAACCGCCCTGAGTCTCCGGGGAAGGGCAGCATATAAATCGAACTAATTAAAAAAAAAAAATCTATCCATCCATTTATCTGTCATCTCTCTCATCTGTCTGTCTATCTATCCTATATCCATCCATCCATCCATCCATCCATCCATATCTATCTATTCTCATCTGTCTGTATATCTATCCATCCATCATCTCTCGTCTATCTGTCCTATATCCATCCATCCATCCATCCATCCATCCATATCTATCTATTCTCATCTATCTGTCTGTATATCTATCCATCCATCTATCATCTCTCTCATCTGTCTATCTGTCCTATATCCATCCATCCATCCATCCATCCATCCATCCATCCATTTTCTTCTATCAAACAGCTTTTCTGCACTGGTGCCAATACGAAGGGTTCCACCAGAGTCCCTCCTAATTCTCATCCCTCCCTTTCTTAAGGGCAATCTTAACATTTATTTTTCCGAAAATGCCTTGTGTGCAGGTTGCCTCCCTCCCTCTCTCCAATCCTGAGCCCCCCCCTCCCACCCCCCCTCGGCAGAGTCCGAAACGGTGCCCAGTTGGAAGGACACCTGCATCAATCTAGGTTTAATTTCCATAATGTGACTTTTTTTTTAAGCAGGGGCGGCTAAAAAACCTTGGGCACGGGGGGGGTGGGGGGGCGAAAGCAATTTAGGGATGGAGGTTTTTGCCGCCTCCAAGAATATCTGGAGAAACGAACGCTTCATCCTTCCTCAACCTTGATCAGAGTTTTGCAATTAGAGGAAGAGGTTTGTTCGGCTGATGCAAATCGCCCACTTTTCCCTTCGTGTCTACGGAAACTTTCCCCCAGCTTCTACTTTCTCATAAAGGAGAATATTTGTAGCTCAGGGTTGAAATGAGGAGCCATGGGGCTCTCTGAGCTGGGTTCTTTTCCTAGCAGACGTTTCATGACCCAACTACGGAACGTCATCAGTGCTACAGGGAGGGAGGGAGTTAGCACTGAACCTTCTAGCACGGATGATATTCCCTAGTTGGGTCATGAAACATCTGCAAGAAATCCACCAAGATACATATACACTCTCCGTCCTCCACTTACAACCATTCCTTTAGTGACCATTTGAAGTTACAACAGCAATGAGTCTCTCATGACGTTTTTCACACTTACGACCGTTGCAGCGTCCCCGTGATCACTCGATTCAAAATTCAGGCGCTGGGCAACTGACTCACATTTATGACGGACGCAGTGTCCCAGGGAGTCACATGATCCGCTCTTGCGATCTTCTGATAAGCTAAGTCAATGAGGAAGCCCGATTCACTTAAACAACCGGGTGAATAAACGAACAAGTGCAGCGATTCACTTAGCGACTGTGGCGAGGAAACGTCGTAAAATGGGAGAAAGCTCACTTAGCCGCTGTCTCGCTTAAAGGACGTAAATTTTGGGCTCACTAGGTTCAATGAATTAAATTTCTTTTGCTTTTGCAAAAACTGATCCTGTGACCCCTGGACATTCAGACCGTCGTAAATATGCGTCCGTTGCCAAGCGTCCGAATTTGGATCACATGACCACGCAGAAGTTGCAACGGTCATAAGTGTGAAAAAGGGTCCCAAGTCCCTTTTTTTTCAGTGCAACCGTAGTGTCAAGTGGTCATTGAAGAAATGGTTGTTAAGTCAGGGACACAAATTAAATATGAGCCAGCCATGTGTGGCATCAGCTAAAAAATCCAATGCAATCCTAAATTGCATTAACAGAGGGATACGCTCAAGATCAAGGGAGGTACTAATACCACTCTATAAAGCCCTAGTAAGGCCACACCCAGAATCCTGCATCCAGTTTGGGTCACCACACTATAAAAAAGAAGTGGAGACTCTGGAAAGAGTGCAGAGAAGAGCAACCAGGATGATGGAGGCTAAAACATAGGAAGAACGGTTGCAGGAACTGGGCCTGGCTGGTCTAGGGAAGAGAAGGACCAGGGGAGACAGGAGAGCATCTTCCAATATTTGAGGGGCTGCCCCAGAGAGGAGGAAGGGGGTCAAGTTATTTTCCAAAGCAAAAGGCTTTGGAAGGAGGGAGGAAGGGAGGGAGGAAAGTGGAAGGGAGGGAGGGAGGGAAGGGAGGAAGGAAGGAAGGAAGAAAAGAAAAAGAGAAGAAAGAAAGAAAGAAAGAAAGAAAGAAAGAAAGAAAGAAAGAAAGAAAGAAAGAAAGAAAGAAAGAAAGACACCTGAGTGAACCATGGATAGACAGAAGACATGGCTGGTCTAGGGAAGAGAAGGACCAGGGGAGACAGGAGAGCATCTTCCAATATTTGAGGGGCTGCCCCAGAGAGGAGGAAGGGGGTGAAGCTATTCTCCAAAGCACCTGAAGGCCAGACAAGGAATAAAGGATGGAAACTGAACAAGGAGAGATTCAACCTGGAAATAAGGAGGAATTTTCTGACAGTGAGAACAATCCATCCATGGAAGAGAAGTTGCCTTCGGAAGTCATGGGAGCTTCATCCCTGGAGGCTTTCAAGAAGAGACTGGACTGCCATTTGTCAGAAATGGTGTAGGGTCTCCTGCTTGGGAGTGGGGTTGGACTAGATGGCCTCCAAGCTCCCTTCCAATTTTATATTCAACGGAACAGAAGTTGCCTTCAGAAGTTGTGGGAGATCCATCCCTGGAAGCTTTCAAGAAGAGACCGGACTGCCATCGGTCAGAAATGGTTATAACTCCAGACGGTCACTAAATGAAGAGTTTTAAGTCAAGGACTACTTGTATTTATTATACATACGTCCTTGACGTATGGCTGTAACGGAGTCCGGAGTTTTCATTGCATATTATGACGGGCATAAGTCGAAGCATCCTTATGACCGACACAATTTTACTACCGTTTTTGTGATGTGTTGTGTGTGTCATCTGAAGGGAGGGCAAGAAACAATGGGTGGAAACTCATCAAGGAGAGAAGCAACCTAAAACTAAGGAGGAATTTCCTGACAGTGAGGACAATTAACCAGTGGAACTGCTTGCCACCAGAGGTTGGGGCTGCTCCAACACTGGAGGTTTTTAAGAAGAGACTGGAATGCCATTTCTCAGAAATGGTTTAGGGTCTCCTGCTTGGGTGGGGGGGTTGGACTGGATGACCCCCAAGGTCCCTTCCAACTCTGTAAGTCTGTTAAAAAATGGGTTGGGCTAGCTCCTAAGCTCCTTTCCTTCTCCTTTCCTCTGTTTCTAAGGACTGAACGTAGGCGGAGGAAACGAACTAATTAGAATTAATCAAGGGGAAACAAACAAACAAACGCAACCTTGCCTTAAGTGAAAAATTAAAGCCGTTGCAAATTGCATCATGCACCAAAAAGCACCGAAATTGGTCAATGGGGCTTCCTGCCCCAAAAATCTCCTCCAGGCCGCTTTGGATGGCATGCTGCCCACCACACTGACAGGCTGCAATGCCTTGCCCTGGCTCACAGCAAACTCTGCTGGCTGAGCCCGATGGGAACTGTGGTTCCAAGCATCCAAAATCTCTTTGGCTTTCCAGCCCCCAACTATATAAAATCTTCCTTCCTTCCTTCCTCCCTTCCTAACTTCCTTCCTTTGTTCTTTCCTTCCTTTCTTCCTCAATTTTCCTTCCTTCCTTCCGCCCTCCCTAACTTTCTTCCTTTCTTCCTTTGTTCTTTCCTTCTTTCCTTCCTTCCTCGATTTTTCCTTCCTCCCTCCCTCCCTCCCCCCAACTTCCTTCCTTCCTTTGTTCCTTTATTCTTTCCTTCCTTCCTCAATTTTTAATTCCTTCCTTCCTCCCTCCCTCCCTAACTTCCTTCCGTCCTTCCTTTGTTCCTTTGTTCCTTCATTCTTTCCTTCTTTTCTCATTTCTTCCTCCCTCCCTCCCTAACTTCCTTCCTTCCTTTGTTCTTTTCTTCTTTCCTTCCTTCCTCAATTTTTCCTTCCTTCCTTCCTCCCTTGCTCCCTCTCTCCCTAACTTCCTTCCTTCCTTTGTTCCTTCGTCCTTTCCTTCTCTTCTCATTTCTTCCTCCCTCCCTCCCTAACTTCCTTCCTTCCTTTGTTCCTTTGTTCTTTTCTTCTCATTCTTTCCTTCCTTCCTTCCTTCCCTTCTCATTCCTTCCTTCCAAGAGGATTAGGGGACTGGAGGCTAAAACATATGAAGAACAGTTGCAGGCAATGGGCATGTCTCGTCTGATGAAAAGAAGGACCAGGGGAGACATGATAGCAGTGTTCTAATATCTCAGGGGCTGCCCCAAAGAAGAGGGAGTCAAGCTATTCTCCAAAGCACCTGAGGGCAGGAGAAGCAACGGATGGAAACTCATCAAGGAGAGAAGCAACCTAGAATTAAGGAGAATTAAGAACAATTCATCAGTGGAATGACTTGTCACAAGAATTTGTGGGTGCTCCCGTCACTGGAAGTTTGTAAGAAGAGATTGGATAACCATTTGTCTGAAATGGGTATAGGGTCTCCTGTTTGAGAAGGGGTTGGACTAGAAGACCTCTGAGGCCCCTTCCAACCCTGTTATTCTATTTTCTTCTATTCTGTTTCAGATGTTTGGGCTGTTCAGTCTGAAGGGTCCGGAAAGGGTTTGATGTCACCACAATAAGATAGCCAAGGAACCCTGTGAATATCACAAATCCCTTCCCTGCTGAATTTCTATTTGCTTACATCTGAGTCGAAGATGTAAATAAATAAAAGTTTCAAAGAGGGAAAGTCACTATTAAGTTACCTCTTGAAAAGATCTCTCTTTTTTTTTACTCTCTCGCTTTGTCGCCTCGTTTTCTTCTCCAAGTCATTATTCCTAAAGCGAATCGTCTGGCGCGGAAAAATATTCTGAATCACAAAACCGTGCTTAGATTTGCCAGCAAAATTACGAGCAGCCCCGACAGTAATTTTTATTTTCCTTTTCCGTTCTGCACAAAAGAACTCAATCAAAGCCAGAGAAAGAGGTTTGAATGAGGGACAGACAGCCCTGAACAAGGTCAAGAGGGGGTCCGTGATTAAACAAAGACCTTCTCTCCCCTTTTTACACACGTGTAAATTCAACTGACATGTTTATCTTCCAAAATTTCTCCTTATTTCAACCTGTTTCCCCAAGAAACCCCTCTCCGATATTCAACCCAACTTCGCCCAGAGTTTGCAACTGAAATTTTGGCCTGGCAAAAGATTTGACCTCCAGTTTGCCCCACTGGAGATGGACACCAAGATGTCCTGAGAAGACACAACAGCTAGAATAGAATAGAGCTGAAGGGACCTTGGAGGTCTTCTAGTCCAGCCCCCTGCTTAAACAGGAGACCCTATACCGTTTCAGATAAATGGCTGTCCAGTCTCTTCTTAAAAGCCTCCAGTGGAGCATTTGCAACTTCTGGTGGCAATCTGTTCCACTAGTTAATTGCCCTCACTGTTAAGAAGTTTCTTCTTAATTCCAGGTTGTTTCTCTCCTTGATTCCTTTCCATCCATCTATCCCTTCCTTCCTCAATTTTTCCTCCCTCCCTAACTTCCTTCCTTCCTTCCTTCCTTTGTTCTTTCCTTCTCATTCCTTCCTTCCTTCCCTTCTCATACCTTCCTTCCTTCCTCCCTCCCTAACTTCCTTCCTTCCTGTTCCTTCGTTCTTTCCTTCTCTTCTCATTTCTTCCTCCCTCCCTAACTTCCTTCCTTCCTTCCCTAACTTCCTTCCTTCCTTTGTTCTTTCCTTCTCATTCCTTCTGTCAGTTCTGTCGGCTCTGACACCTTCCTTCTTTCCCTTCTCATATCTTCCTTCCTCCCTCCCTCCCTCCCTAACTTCCTTCCTTCCTTTGTTCCTTTGTTCTTTCTTTCTCATTCCTTCCTTCCTTCCTTCCTTCCTTCCTTCCTTCCTTCCTTCCTTCCTTCCTTCCTTCTTCTTTCTTTCCTTCCATTATCATAGAATCCTAGGCTTGGAAGAGACCTCGGAGTCCAGCCCTCTGCTCAAGCGGGAGACCCTATGAAATTTGAAACAAGTGGCTGTCCAGTCTCTTCTTAAAACGCCCCAGTGATGAAGCATCCACAACTTCTGGAGGCAAGTAGTTCCACTGGCTAATTGTTTTCACCGTTAGGAAGTGTCTCCTCAATTCCAGGTTGCTTCTCTCCTTAATTAATTTCCATCCGTTGTTTCTTCTCCTGCCTTTCGAAAATAAGTTGACCTCCCTCTTCTTTGGGGCAGCCCCTCAAATATTGGAAGACTGCTATTCTATCGCCACTAGTCCTTCTTTTCTCTAGACTGGCCAAATCCTGCAGCCGTTCTTCGTATATTTTTACCTCCGGGCCTTTAATCATCTTCTCTGCACTTTTTCCAAAGTCCCAACCTCTTTTTTGTAGTACGGTGACCAAAATTGGTTGCAATATTCCAGGTGTGGCCTTACTAAGGTTTTATTTCAATTCTGGGAGTTGAAGTCCACTTTAGTTGCTCTTCTCTCAGCTGTGCTGTGTTGTGGTGGGACGTCTGATCCCAACAAATCATGGCGGCTTATCTTGTTTGCATCTGCACATACATATACCAATCCATTTCAATTCCCTGTTCTTCCAGTTCATGCTTCCCTTTCCACTCCGCCTTGTCTGTTAACAAATCTTTATATCTAACAATATTTCCAAGATTAAAAACGTTTGGGTGAATTAACGCTTCCACTGTTGATACCCATATTAGTATTTTCACATAATATTTGTCTCTTTTTCCCATGCAAATAATAATGCATTTCTTATATAATGTTTTTGAAAGTACATGTGTATCTTACTTCTACCATACCATAAAAATGCATGCCATCCCAATTGTAAATCATATCCTTCCAATGTTAATAGTCTTATATATATATATATATATATATATTTTAAAATTTGATTTATATGCCGCCCTTCTCCAGAGACTCAGGGCGGCTTACAGTGTGTTAAGCAATAGCCTTCATACTTTTGTATATTTATACAAAGTCAGCTTATTGCCCCCACAAACTGGGTCCTCAATTGACCCACCTTAGAAAGGACGGAAGGCTGAGTTGATCTTGAGCCTGGCTAGGATTGAACTCGCAGAAATTGCAGGCAGCTGGGTGTTAACTGCTGCCTTTAGTAGGAGGCATTAGCCCCCTACGCTACTCAGGCTCTTATTTCTTAATTCAATCCATTTTTTCAACCATGTCAGTGCTGCTGCTTGATAATATAATTCCCAATCCGGGAGTCCGAATCCTCCTCATAATCCTTTCGTATCCTGAAGCATTTTAAAAACTTTATTCTTGCTTTTTTGGCTTGCCATATACATTTCCTTGTTATTTATATTTAGATATTGGAAATAAAGTCTTTTCGATTTTTATCGGTATTGTGTCTGAAATAGAAATAATAATCTTGGTAATATATCCATCTTTATAATTGCTATCCTTTTCCATAAGTGACAATAGGGTGGCCAGCCAGAGAACAAGCCGAGGGGGGACTTTCTGAGTGTGCCCAAAAGGCCATTTCGAACGGTTAAACATCACGTCTCGGGGAGTCTGCAGAGAGCTGCCTCCGCCATCATCCAAGGAGGAGTTGATTTCCTTAAGTAGCTTGGTTGAGATGGATGAGAAGAATCTGGCAAGCCAATGGCCCCTTTCTCCTTGAACGGACCTTGGGATGTGGCCCAAGTGCTGTTCCTCTGAACCTTCTCCATCTTCCTAGACTTCTTGGCAGAACAAGGAGAGATTTGGCAGGGCTGGGCAGCCGGAAGGAGAAGGAGCAGAATAACAGAGCTGGAAGGGACCCTGGAGGTCATCTAGTCCAACCCCCCTGCTCAGGCACGGAATCCTAAACCGTTTCAGACAAACAGATGCCCAATCTCTTCCTGAAAAGCTCCATTGATGGAGCACCCACAGCTTCACCTGTTCAATGAATTCAACTCGTTCTCGATTTACAGCCACAACTGAACCCCCAAATTTCTGTTGCTGAGCGAGACAGGGGTTAAGTGAGCTTTGCCCCCATTTTACCACCTTTCTTGCCACTGTCGTTAAGTGAATCCCTGCAGCAGTTAACTTAGTAACATGGTCGTTAAGCGGATCTGGCTTCCACGTTGACTCCTTGTCAGAAGGTTGCAAAAGGGGATCCGGTGACCCCCCGGGACAGTGCAACCGTCATAACTCTGAGTCGGTTGCCAAGCGTCTGAATTTTTATCACGTGACCACAGGGAGGCTTCAACGGTCGTAGGTGTGAAAAACGGTCGTAAGTCACTTTTTTCAATGCCTTGTAACGGTCACTAAATGAATGGTTGTTAACCGTAACGCTGAATACCGTTCCAGACAAATGGCTGCCCAATCTTCTTAAAACTGCCAATGTTGGAGCAGCCACAACTTCTAGAGGCAAGTAGTTCCACTGGTTAATTGCTCTCACTGTCAGGAAATTCCTCCTTAGTTTCAGGTTGCTTCTCTCCTTGATGAGTTTCCACCCGTTGCTTCTTGTCCTGCTTTGGAGATTAGGTGGACCCCCTCTTCTTTGGGGCAGACCCTCAAATACTGAAACACTAGAAGACCTCCAAGGTCCCTTCCAGCCCTAGGATTCTATGATCTTGGGCAAGGGTTGGACTAGAAGACCTCCAAGGTCCCTTCCAGCCCTAAGATTCTATGATCTTGGGCAGGGGTTGGACTAGAAGACCTCCAAGGTCCCTTCCAGCTCTATGATTCTGTGATCTTGGGCAAGGAGTTGGACTAGAAGACTTCCAAGGTCCCTTCCAGCCCTAGGATTCTATGATCTTGAGCAGAGGGTTGGACTAGAAGACCTCCAAAGTCCCTTCCAGCCCTAGAATTCTATGATCTTGGGCAGGGGTTGGACTAGAAGACCTCCAAGGTCCCTTCCAGCCCCAGAATTCTATGATCTTGGGCAGGGGTTGGACTAGAAGACCTCCAAGGTCCCTTCCAGCCCTAGGATTCTATGATCTTGGGCAGGGGTTGGACTAGAAGACCTCCAAGGTCCCTTTCAGCTCTGTGATTCTGTGATCTCGGGCAGGGGTTGGACTAGAAGACCTCCAAGGTCCCTTCCAGCCCTAGGATTCTATGATCTCGGGCAGGGGTTGGACTAGACGACCTCCAAGGTCCCTTCCAGCCCTAGAATTCTATGATCTTGAGCAGAGGGTTGGACTAGAAGACCTCCAAAGTCCCTTCCAGCTCTATGATCTTGGGCAAGGAGTTAGACAAGAAGACCTCCAATGTCCCTTCCAGCCCTAGAATTCTATGATCTTGGGCAGAGGGTTGGACGAGAAGACCTCCAAGGTCCCTTCCAGCCCTATGATTCTATGATCTTGGGCAGAGGGTTGGACTAGAAGACCTCCAAGGTCCCTTCCAGCCCCAGAATTCTATGATCTTGGGCAGAGGGTTGGACGAGAAGACCTCCAAGGTCCCTTCCAGCCCTATGATTCTATGATCTTGGGCAGAGGGTTGGACGAGAAGACCTCCAAGGTCCCTTCCAGCCCTAGGATTCTATGATCTTGGGCAGAGGGTTGGACTAGAAGACCTCCAAGGTCCCTTCCAGCCCTAGAATTCTATGATCTTGAGCAGAGGGTTGGACTAGAAGACCTCCAAAGTCCCTTCCAGCTCTATGATCTTGGGCAAGGAGTTAGACAAGAAGACCTCCAATGTCCCTTCCAGCCCTAGAATTCTATGATCTTGGGCAGAGGGTTGGACGAGAAGACCTCCAAGGTCCCTTCCAGCCCTATGATTCTATGATCTTGGGCAGAGGGTTGGACTAGAAGACCTCCAAGGTCCCTTCCAGCCCCAGAATTCTATGATCTTGGGCAGAGGGTTGGACGAGAAGACCTCCAAGGTCCCTTCCAGCCCTATGATTCTATGATCTTGGGCAGAGGGGTGGACTAGAAGACCTCCAAGGTCCCTTCCAGCCCTAGGATTCTATGATCTTGGGCAGAGGGTTGGACTAGAAGACCTCCAAGGTCCCTTCCAGCCCCAGAATTCTATGATCTCGGGCAGGGGTTGGACTAGAAGACCTCCAAGGTCCTTCCAGGATTCTAGGATCGGATGGAGATCCTGACCGATTGGACAAGATCATGCATGTTGGCCCTCTTAAAACATACACCAAAAACATTTTGACGGGGGAAGGAAGTGAGAAAAAGGGGCACCCAATTTTCAGAACCCCCCTCCCCGCTCCCTCCTAGGGTCCCGAAGCCCCCCCCCAACCATTGCTTCTGGAAAATGATCCATCAAATGCAATCGATATCAGGAAGAAATGTGAGGGGAGGGGGCCAGAGACCCTACCAGCCTGAGATGGTGTGGTTTTTATTCTTTTTTTCCCCCCTTTTGGCAGCTTCTTCCTTCCGAAATGGGCTAATTCTACCCTCTGAAAGGAAGATAATTTCCATGTTTCTTCGGCTGAGAACAGATAATTGAAGTTATTTTCTTTCCAAGAAAGGCGAGAGTCTGCCGTTTTTTTTGCAAAATGGACGGGGAAAATAAAGAAAATAAGCGCGTCGCCTTATTACCGCACAGCTCCTGAGTGCCTCTCCGGGTTTTTTTTTTGCAAGGTGTTTATCACTTCCTTAAGTGCCTCTTTCTTGCCGTGTCTCGCCTGCAGTTTTCTTTCTTTCTTTCTTTCTTTCTTTCAGGGTGGGGGGGAATGTGGAGGGTAGGGTGAACGTTACTCAGAGCAATGAACCACCCACGGTGCCGATGGGGGCCGGAGGAGGCCGAGGGTTTTCAGCAAGGTGGAGAGAGAGAGAAAGAGAGAGAGAATAAAAGCAGGGGAAAATAATCTCCGAAAGGCATCAATGAGATATTTCCCGTGGGTGAGCGATTTCAGACGGTGGCGGCAACCGCTGAATTGATCGGAGGGAAAATATCAGCCGGTGGCATGGGGTCAGGAGGGGAAGGGACTGCTTGTAAGAATCTGAGACCCCTTGGGCAACTCCTCAATTCACGATAAAAGCGGTGGCAAAAGGACACCCTTTGTATTAGATAGTCCTCGATTTACAACTACAAATACGACGAGAATTCCCATTCCTTTCTAGCACTGATAGCGTTGCCTAGTCGGGTCGTGAAACGTTTACAGGAAAACAGCAAAGCTCAAGAGAGCACCGGGGACTCCAGAGTTCTCCTTTTCCTTCTCCAACACCATGCCTCATCCCCCTCTTCCTCCTCCGACTCTCTGCAAAGACCGCTTCCTTCTAACACTGATGATGTTACCAAGTTGGGTCGTGAAACGCCTGCGAGAAAAGCACCAAGCTCAGAGAGTCCTTTTCCTCCCCTCCTCCCTGCAAACCCAACTCCCTTCTAGCACTGAAGGGGTTACCTAGTTGGGCTTTGAAACGTCCCCAAGAAAAACACCAAGCTCAGAGAGCACCAAGGCCTCCACAGTCCTCCAACTTCTCCTCCAACAACAACAACAACAGCAGCAGCAGCAGCAGCAGCAGCAGCAACAACAACAGTAACAATTGGAAGGGACCTTGGAGGTCATCTACTCCAACCCCCTGTTCACTATACTAGGGATTCGAACTGCCAAACCACTGACCTTTCTGATTGGCAAGCTCAGCATCTCCGCCACTGAGCCACCTAGTCAGGCTGGTTCTCACCCATTTCTAGCACTGATGATATTCCCCGGTTCTTTGCAAAGCCCACTTCCTGCTAGCACTGATGATGTTACCAAGCCGGGTCGTGAAAACGCCTGCAAGAAAACCGCCGAACACCAAGGATCTCCTCCTCTTCCCTGCAAACTCTCCCCTCTCCTTCTAACATTGATGCTATCACCTAGCTGGGTCACGAGACTCCACCAAGCTCAGAGAACCCCTGGGACCCCACCGTTCCACCCTGAGCTGCCAACTTGCTCTTTCTATCCTATCTGCGATCCGTTTCTGCAAGCTATCCGCACCCCACTCCCACCCACCCACCCACCCACCCACCCCCTTGGCCCGGGAGATAAAAGACGCCAACCTCCACAGGGCCTTAATTTGTGCCCTCGCTCGCTTCTTCTAAACCTAGCAGCCCCTCCTGGTGCATTGCCAAGCTTCCTGACTTGGGTTCGTTCAAGAGATCAAACCTACAAGGGAGGTCAACTCCTCCGTCGCTTCCTCCCACTCCTGCCTGCCTCCGTTATTGTACCAAGGGTGTCGTTCCATTATTCTATTTCCAGTGGGTTGGAGTCATTCATCCCACCAGGTCCTCCTTCTACCTATTAAATCATGTCGGCTTTGCAAAGTGCCCAGAACTTTCGCTTCCCAGACTCCGAACATCGGCGCATAGACAATGAAGGCCATGAACTTAAACGAGCCGAATGTTCTCTCTGGAGTTTTTTTTTTTCCTCTTCTTCTTACTGAATGGTTTAATCAACCCCATTAAAGCAACAATCCAGGTCTTTCTCCAGCGCGCAATGAGTTTTTCTCTCCGAGGCCATGACTTCCAGTTATTTTTCCGCCAACCCTCCCGGGGGATTTCAACGGAAGCCCCTGCTGCCGACGCGTGGCACGTTTTAGCCGAATATTTGTTGGCAAGGCCTGGTGAGGGGCATTGTGGTGATGTTCCTCACCAAGCTGGAAATGGGGCCTTGGAGGTCTTCTAGACCAACCCCACAACGTCTGGGCGGCAAGATGTTCTACTGATGAATTGGTCTGGGATTACAGAGTAGCGGAAGGGGCCTGGGATTACAGATTACAGAATAACAGAGTTGGAAGGGATCTTAATGCCAGGGTTCCAAGTAATAGATCCAAGCATCCAAGGTGGCTTCGGTCAGGCCGGCTTCAGGGTTGACACCTACACAATTTCGGACAAGTGGCTGTCTTCTTGAAAACCTCCATTGATGGAGCACCCACAACTTCTAGTGGCAAGCAGTTCCATTGGTTAATTGTTCTCACTGTTAGGAAGTTTCTCTTTAATTCCAGGTTGTTTCTCTCCTTGATGAGTTTCCATCCGTTGCTTCTTGTCCTGCCTTCAGGGGCTTTGGAGAATAAACTGACCCCCTCTTCTTTGGGGCAGACCCTCAAATATCGGAAGACTGCTATCATGTCTCCCCTGGTCCTTCTTTTCTCTAGACTGGCCATACCCAAATCCTGCAACTGGTCTTCATATGGCAAAGGTTCATCCCATCAGACTATGAACAGACTCCTCTTCTATGAACTGGAAAGAGGGACAAAGAAGACTACCTGAGCTTCCAAAGTGTTGAGTTGGATCTTCCAAGTTTGTGATGGGACATTCATCTCCACGCTGACTAACAGAAACAGAACAGAATAACAAGAATTGGAAGGGACCTTCCGAGGTCTTCTAGTCCAGCCCCCTGCTCAGGCAGGAAACACTATACCATTTCAGTCAAATGGTTGTCCAATCCCTTCTTAAAAACAACCCGTGTTGGAGCATTCGTAACTTCTGGTGGCCAGCTGTTCCACTGCCTAATTGTTCTCACTGTAAGGAAATCTCTTCTTAGTTCCAGGTTGCTTCTCTCCACCCATTGCGTCTTGTCTGCCTTCAGGGGCTTTGAAGAATAGGATGACCCCGGTCTTCTTTGGAGCAGCCCCTCAAAGATGCTATCATGTCACCCCTGGTCCTTCTCTTCATTAGATTAGACATAGTCAATTCCAGCAACTGTCCTTCATACGTTCTAGTCTCCTTTTCCCCTAATCAGGAAGGTTTCATGGCCTCGTTGTCCATCTATGATCCTTCTTCTGAATAACTTTCTGCAAGTCCCAAACTCCCATCTCTAGGATGTCTAGGAAGATTCTCCATCATCATCCAGATCATGGTTGTTCCAAAGATGCTTTTTTCCCAAAAGGCAACTTGGACTTTTCTTGGTCCCCCCCCCCCCCTTGAAAACGTTTCGCTTCCCATCCAAGAAGAACTGAGGAAGCTTCTTGGATGAGAAGCAAAACGTATTCAAAGAAGAAAAAAAAGTAACATCAGGAAAGTCTCCAGTTGTCTTTTGGAGAAGCATCTTCGGGACAACAATGACCTGGATGATGGACGATCTCCGTTAGACCTCTAAGGATGAGAGATTGGGGCTTGCAAAGTTATTCAGAAGAAAAGGACCATGGATGGAACAGGATGAGATGACAATGTCCGTGAAACCTTCTAACAGACTTGGAAGGGACTTTATAGGTCATCTAATCCAGGGATGGCCAAGGTTGGAGACCCCTGATCTAGTCCAGCCCCCCACCCAAGCAGGAGACCCTACACCATTTCTGACAAATGGCAGTCCTATCTTTTCTTGAAAGCCTCCAGGGATGAAGCTCCCACAACTTGCTAAGGCAACTTCTGTTCCATGGGTTGATTGATCCCACCGACAGAAATTTCCAGGTTGAATTTCTCCTTGTTCAGTTTCCATCCATTATTCCTTGTCTGGCCTTCAAATGCTTTGGAGAATAGCTTGACCCCCTCTTCTTTGGGGCAGCTCTTCAAATATTGGAAGATGCTCTCCTGTCTCCCCTGGTCCTTCTCTTCCCTAGACCAGCCAGGCCCACTTCCTACAATTGTTCATTGTATGTTTTAGCCTCCATCATCCTGGTTGCTCTTCTCTGCACTCTACCTTCTTCCTTCCTCTCATCCCCAGGCTTTCCTTCTGTTCTTCAGAGTGGTCCATCTCCAATCACCCATAAGTCACCTTTTTAGAACTTCTGCAGTTGGATGACTTCTCATCCTTGGGTGTCCTCCATCCGGTCTCCTGTTCAGCACGTCCTGAAGATCCAGCTTCTCCTTCTTCGGTGGAAGAAAGATCCAGCAGGACCGAGAATCTTCCACACGTCTTTCGGGGATTTGTTGGATTCTCCGTTTCTTCTTCCATCAGGCCTACTCATGATTTAATAAAATCTCCTCCTCCTTTCATCAGCTGAAATGTGAGATCTGGCACCGCTCCAGTCCTGTGACTTTCACCTCAATCGGCGCAGGATGCCAAGCGGGGCCAGGTTGTTCCCAAAAGAGGAACACAAGCGTGCCACAAGATCGCAGTTCGCAACTCCAGACAGCCATATTATCTTCGTTTTGATGAAAGTCCCACCCGTAAGGAAACTTGAGAGACTTCTTCCCACTTTCTATGTCCTGCATTATTTGGGCCTCCTCCTCCTCGGGTTTTTCTGAGGGACAAAAGGAGGAGATGGGGGGAAACGGAAGATGTACCGACTGGAGGACAGAAGGGAAAGTGAGGGACAGGATGATGTTCCCTAGTTGGGTATTTAAACGTCTACAAGAAAAGCACCAAGCTCAGAGAGCACCAAGGAATTCCTCCTCTTCCTCCTCCTCCTTCCTCCAAACCCCATCTTCCTCCTCTTCTTCCTCCTCCTCCTTCCTCCAAACCCCATCTTCCTCCTCTTCTTCCTCCTCCTCCTTCCTACAATCCCATCCCCTTTACCACTGATGATGTTCCCTAGTTGGGTCATGAAACGTTTTCAAGAAAACCAGCAAGCTCAGAGAACACCTAGGACCTCAATTCCTCTCCTCCTCTTCGTTACAAAACACTGAGTCCTCTGAGGTTTCTTGAAGATATTTTATTACCAAACTAGGTAACATCATCAATACACTGATGAAATTACTTAGTAGGGTAATGAAATGTCTGTACGAAATCCATCAGGGTCAGAGAGCACCAAGGACCCCACTAAAAACCATTAAAATATTTGTTTATCTGATCCCCTGGAAAACCTCTGGTCTGGCCTATGCGAAAAGATCTTTTCATAAGATGACCCGTCCAGTTTCGGAGACATAGCTGGCTGCAGAGTTTTTTTTAAAAACAAGCCCCATCGTTTAAAAAGGAATTTAAAAAAAAACGAGACAGGATATGAACAACTGTGTAAAGGAAGGACATTTAAAATGAAGACAGGTAAGCTTCCTTCTTAAAAAGAAAAGAGGGGGAAAAAATAGAGAAATAAATGAACCAGGCAGTCTCTACTTAAAACAATTTCCTTTTTTTAAAAAACGCCAGCTTTCCCTCTGTGCTCACTTCCCACCAAAGACGCATTTACAGGAAATGCAAAAAATAATAATACTTTTTTTTAAAAAAAATCAATGCTAAATTGTTAATCACCCTTATTTTTTTATTTCGCTAAGAAATGAGAGATATATTTCTGCAGTTCCCTTGCATAACGTTAGAGGCAGCCCAGCCTTTCCTGGAGAACCACAGACAACATTCAGAGAAAATGAATTTCTATTAAACCAGTGTTTCTCAACCTTGGAAGCTTGAAGATGGGTGGACTTCAACTCCCAGAATCCCCCAGCCAGCGCTGCTGGCTGGGGGATTCTGGGAGTTGAAGTCCACCCATCTTCAAGCTACCAAGGTTGAGAAACACCATATTAAACGATTTGGGGTCTCCATGCCCACCAAATTTTAAAAAGTGACCCTGGTTGCTAAAATTAATCCATACAGGGACTCCTCGAGATATACAGACATTCATTTAGCGACCGTTCAGAGTTACGACAGCACTGAGAAAAGCGCCCCGCGACTGTTTCTCGCACTTATGACCGTTGCAGCCTTTTCTGTGGTCACGTGATCGAAATTCGCATGCTTGGAAACTGGCGTGTACTTATGACGGTTGCAGTGTCCCGGGGGGGGGGTCATGTGACCTTCTAACGTCAAATGGAGAATCCAGGTTCACTTAACAATCAGGTGACTAATTTATCCGCTGCAGTGATTCACTGAACAACGGTGGCGAGGCAGGTTGTAAAATGAGGCCAAAACTCACTTAACGGCTGTCTCGCTTAGCAATGGAAATCTGGGTTCCACAGTGGCGGTGAGTCACTTTTTTCATTGCCGTTGTCGGTTCCGTGGTGTTAATACATATCTACACGTTATTTGCTTATTATTGACATGAATTTCCATCATATTTTTTCATTTTCATTATTTGATTTGATTTGTATACCGCCCTACTCCCGAAGGACTCAGGGCGGTGAACAGCCACACAATAAAACACACAAATACAAAATTCAAAACGCAGAATAAAATTGAATTCAATAATTTGGCCAGACAAATTAAGGCAATCCCATCATTTAAACCAATTTAAAAATTACATATTAAAAGAAGTAAAAGGGAAAAAATTAGGCCAGGCCCGCCTGGTGGAATAAAAAGGTCTTGAGCGCGCGGTGGAAGGTGCGCAGATCCGGGATCGTCTGTATCTCCGGGGGGAGCTCATTCCAGATAGTAGGCGCCCCCACAGAGAAGGCTCTCCCCCTGGGGGCCGCCAGTCGACATTGTTTGGCCGACGGCACCCGGAGGAGCCCCTCTCTGTGAGACCGTACTGGCCGGTGGGAGGCTATTGGCGGTAGTAGGCGGTCCCGTAGGTAACCAGGTCCTAAGCCATGGAGCGCTCTAAAGGTGGTCACCAAAACCTTGAAGCGCACCTGGAAGACCACCGGGAGCCAGTGCAGCTCGCGCAGGAGAGGTGTCACACGGGAACGCCATGTCGCTCCCATCACCACCCGTGTGGCCGCACTCTGCGCCAGTTGGAGCCTCCGGGTGCTCCTCAAGGGGAGCCCCATGTAGAGAGCGTTACAGTAGTCCAGGCGTGAAGTGACTAGGGCACGATATATTATATATTATGATGGTTGTCAATCAAAGCATCCTTGTGACCGACCCAATTTGCCTACCGTTTTTGTGGTGTATTTTGTGTGTGTGGTGTTTGTGTCACCAAAAGGCAGGAGAAGAAGCAATGGGTGGGAACTAATCTAGGAGAGAAGCAACCTGGAATTAAGGGCAAACTTCCTGACAGTGAGGACAATTAACCAGTGGAACTGCTTGCCACCAGAAGTTGGGGGTGCTCCATCACTGGAGGTTTTTAAAGAAGAGATTGGACAGCCACGTGTCTGAGATGATATACGGTCTCCTGCCTGAGCAAGGGGCTGGACTAGAAGACCTCCAAAGTCAATCAAAGTTAATCAATAAACCTAGAACTAGGGAAAAAATTATCTGAGGGGTTGCCGTGGAGAAGAGAGGGTCCATGTTTCCCCGAAAATAAGACCAGGTCTTGTTTTGAGCTCCAAAATAAACACTAGGGCTTATTTTTGGAGGCTCTTATTTTTTCCCCTCATGTCCAGGAGGCCCACCTCTGCTGCTTGCTTACCAGTGCCGCCACCACGAGGCAGGGGTGGTGGAGCCTCCGCACACTCCCCCACACCGGTTTACCTCGGAGCCCCCGCAGCCAGGCCACCCACGCCCTGACACCTGCCTTGCCTCACGGCTGTCGCCACAACACACCACGCTGGCTCCTGCTCCATTGTGGCAGAAGAAGTGGGCCGGCGGCCACGTGGGCTCCTGTTTCATGGCTGCGGTCACTGCTGCCCACAAGGCAGATGTCAGGGCGTGGATGGTCTGGCTCCGGAGGCCTTGAGGAAAGCCAATGTGGGCCACGCGGGGTCGTTCCACCAAACCGCTCGGGTGGTGCACAGTGAGAAACGAGACAGAATGGCGGGCTGGGCATGGTGGATCTTAAATAGGGCTTATTTAGGGGCTACGGCTTATATTGGGATCAAATCAGGGATGAAATCCAGCAGGTTCTGGAGAACTGGTAGCGGAAATTTTGAGTAGCTTGGAGAACTGGCAAATACCACCTCTGGCTGGCCCCAGAGTGGGGAAAGAATGGGGATTTTGTAATATTCTTCCCCTGGAGTGGGGTGGGAATGGGGATTTTGCAATATTCTTCCCCTGGAGTGGGGAGGGAATGGGGATTTTGCAGTATCCTTCCCCTGGAGTGGGGAAGGAATGTGGATTTTGCAATATTCTTTCCCTGGAGTGGGGTGGGAATGGGGATTTTGCAATATTCTTCCCCTGGAGTTAGGTGGGAATGTGGATTTTGCAATATTCTTCCCCTGGAGTGGGGAAGGAATGTGGACTTTGCAATATTCTTCCCCTGGAGTGAGGAGGGAATGGGGATTTTGCAGTTTCCTTCCCCTGGAGTGGGGAAGGAATGGGGATTTTGCAATATTCTTCCCCTGGAGTGGGGTGGGAATGGGGATTTTGCAATATTCTTCCCCTGGAGTAGGGAAGGAATGGGGATTTTGCAATATTCTTCCCCTGGAGTGGGATGGGAATGGGAATTTTGCAATATTCTTCCCCTGGAGTGGGTGGGAATGGAGATTTTGCAATATTCTTCCCCTGGAGTGGGAAAGGAATGTGGATTTTGCAGTATCCTTCCCCTGGAGTGGGAATTTTGCAATATTCTTCCCCTGGAGTGGGGTGGGAATGGGAATTTTGCAATATTCTTCCCCTGGAATTAGGTGGGAATGGGGATTTTGCAGTATCTTTCCCCTGGAGTGGGGAAGGAATGTGGATTTTGCAATATTCTTCCCCTGGAGTTAGGGAATGGGGATTTTGCAGTATCCTTCCCCTGGAGTGGGGAAGGAATGGGAATTTTGCAATATTCTTCCCCTGGAGTGGGGAGGGAATGTGGACTTTGCAGTATCCTTCCCCTGCCACATCCATCAAGCCACGCCCACAGAACCACTAGTAAAAAAAATGGATTTCACCACTGGATCAAATGTAAAAACATGCTAGGTCTTATTTTCGGGGAAACAGGATATTCTCCAAAGCATCTAAAGGCAGGAGAAGCAGCAACAGATGGAAACTAATCAGGGATAGAAACAACCTGGAATTAAGGAGGAATTTCCTGACAGTCAGAAACAATCAACCAGCGGAACAGCTGGCCACCAGAAGCTGTGGCTGCTCCATTCAAAAAGAGATTGTCTGGAATGATAGGGAGTTTTTTGCCTGTGCAGGGGGATGGACTAGAAGACCTCCGAGGTCCCTTCCAATTCTGTTCTGCCACCCTCCCCGTTTTCTGCTTCTACTCCACCCCACGAGAAGGAGGGAACCCCACCTCCCTTCTCTGCCCATTTGCATTCGCTGCTGTGATTTCCAACTTAGCTCTTTGCACATGGGCTCCTCGTGTCCGGGCAGGTGTGAGCGTGCGTGAGCACACGTCAAGCCCCAAGGCAGGATGGAGGAAAACTTGTTGACGGCTAAAAGGTGAAAGCAAATGCTGTATTTTTAGAGCCTGGGGTATGACTTTTACAAGCCTCTCAGCTTGTAAATGCCCGTTGCTTGAAACGGGAAGCCAAACCGCTCGCAGGAAAAATTACACACACACACACACACACACAAAAACAACAGGAAAGAAAACACAGCAAATCGTATTTCTGGGATGGAGTGAGTCACTGTCCAAAGTCTAAAAAGGGGAAAAAATAATTTTTGCAGCGGTTGTCACCCGTTGGGAGGGAAAAAGCAGGAGGAGGAAGAAGAAGGAAAAACAGCTCCTTCAAATTTTCCGGGGGTTTGCAGGGATGAGCCGGTCGCGACTTGGAAGCTAAGCAGGGACCGAGCGGGCAAATTCTTGGATGGGAGACAGTTGGAGTCCTGTGACTAGACTAGGAAGTCCTTGTAGGAGACTGGACCAAGCCCAGCACAAACGGAGGAATCTAATGAGGTTTTAAACCAGCTCAGGGTAGTTCAAATTTATTAAGGTGCCAAGGCCAGAGGGGAACATAATAACAAGAGTTGAAAGGGACCTCAGAGGTCTTCTAGTCCAACCCCTTGCTCATCCAGGAAACCTTATATCATCCCAGACAAATGGCTGTCCAGACTCTTCTCAAAAACCTCCAGTGTGGGAGCACTCACAACCTCTGGTGGCAAGTTGTTCCACTGATTAATTGTCCTCACTGTCAGGAAATTGCTTCTCTCTCTGATGACTTTCCACCCATTGTTCCTTCCTTTCTTCCTATCTTTTCTTTTCTTTCCTTCCTTCCTTCCTTCCTCCCTCCCTACCCACCCCCTTCCTTCCATCCTTTTCTTTCTTTCCTCCCTCCCTTTCCATCCTTCCTTCTCCCTTTTTCTCTTTCCTTCCTTATTTCCTCTTCCTTCCTTAATCCCTCCCTCTCTCCTTCCTTCCTTCTTTCTCCCTTCCTCCCTCCCTCCCTTCCTTCCTTCTTTCCATCCTTCCATCCATCCATCCTTCCTTCCTTCCTTCCTTCCATCCATCCTTCCTTCCATCCATCCATCCATCCATCCATCCATCCATCCTTCCTTCCTTCCATCCATCCTTCCTTCCTTCCATCCATCCATCCATCCATCCATCCATCCATCCATCCATCCATCCATCCATCCATCCATCCATCCATCCATCCAAAATCATAGCATCCTAGAGCTGGAAGGCACATCAGAGGTCATCTACTCCAACCCCCTGTCCAAGATTGACCTTAGACAATCTTGGTCAAATAATTGCCCAATCTCTTCTTTAAAAGCCTCCAGTGATGAGGAACTCACAACTTCTTGTGGCAAGCTGTTCCACTGGTTAATGGTCCTCCCTGTTAGGAAGTTTTTCCTTCATTCCAGGTTGCTTCTCTCTCTTGGTTACAATTTCCATCCGTTGCTTCTTCTCTCTGCCCTCAGGTGCTTTGGAGAATAGCTTGACCCCCCTCTTCCTTGTGTTGGAGGAGGTATTTTGAATGTAAATTATTTTAATTCAGTTAAAAACAATGCATTGGCCACAAGGAGCATGAAATCCTTCTCTATAAGGTAAAGGGAAACGTTCCCCTTGCACATCTGTGCTAGTCGTTCCTGACTCTAGGGGGCGGTGCTCATCTCCTTTTCAAAGCCGAAGAGCCAGCGCTGTCCGAAGACGTCTCCGTGGTCCTGTGGCCGGCATGACTCAACGCCAAAGGCGCATGGAATGCAGTTCCCTTCCCACCAAAGATGGTCCCTATTTTTCTACTTGCATTTTTTTAAGTGCTTTCGAACTGCTAGGTTTGCAGAAGCTGGGACAAGTCACGGGAGCTCACCCCGCTACGCGGCACTAGGGATTCGAACCGCTGAACTGCCGGCCTTTCGATCGACAAGCTCAGCGTCTTAGCCACTGAGCCACCACGTCCCTTCCTTCTCTGTATATACATATATATATGTGTATGAGAGGAAAAACAATAAGTGTAATGGGAGTCTAAAAATAAGGAAGAACATAGTTCCCAAAATAAATCCAAAGAAGATACGTTTATAGAAAGGTGGCGTCTTAAGGAAGGCTGCGGCAATATGGCACCCAGGATAGCCCGGAACTGGCCGACTGGAGAGGTGACTTTGGAGGCCCCTCCCCTACCTGGAATTGTCTCCCAGACAGGATATATAGGGGTCTGCCTAGAGACCTGATATCAGGGATACTATAATACCACATCGCCTAGAACAGTCATGGCTAACTTTTTTGCCGTCGCGTGCCAAAAGCGGGGGGAGCGTGGTGGGGTCACAGGCAGGCGTGCCCACGTCCATAATTCTATGCACACCGCCCCTCCGTGCTCCCTCCTGCATTTGGCACATGATGGCCCAGTGGGCCCGTTTTTTGCTCTCCCCGGGCTCCAGAGCCTTTCTAGGAGCCTGGGGAGGGCAAAAATCAGCCTTCCCCACCTTTCCAGAGGCCGGAAACAGTGTGTTTCTTGACTTCTGATGGGCCCAGAAGACCCGAAAATCAGCTGACTGGCGATCACATGTATGTCAGAGCTGAGCTTGCGTGCCCACCGATATGGCTCCGTGTGCCATCTATGGCATCCGTGCCATAGGTTCGCCATCACGGGCCTAGAATTTCTGTGGCACCATCAACACTTGGACATAAGGGAAGAGGCAGGGGAAGATCTGAATGTGGGCACTGATGACGTTCCCTAGTTGGGTTATGAAATGCCTGCAAGAAAATCACCAAACTGAGAGAGCACCAAGGGCTCCACAGTTCTCCTCCTCTTCCTCTCCTTTTATTCCTTCTTCCTCTTTCTCTTCCTCTTCTCCTCATTCTCATTATTATTATTATTATTATTATTCCTAACCAATATCAGCTTCCAATAAACTTCCTCCTCTGCAACCCAGTGGGAAAAAAAATCCAGTTCAGGCTGAAATTACATCCTAAATGTGCTTTAAAGCTCTGGGCATATTATATATAGACGCACAACCCTCTCCGTGTATATAAACACACACACACACACACACACACAGGCGCACGGCTGAATTTGCAGCGGCTCCCCCCCCCCCCGCGCGAGGCGATCGGAGGGAGCCAGGCGCGCCTTCTCCTCCAATGTGACCTGCTTCCGAATAAGCCTCGATTTCCTTCCACACTCAATTATCTGCAAAAGTACACAATGTGCTGCCTCCCAAAAAAGCCTCTGCGGTGCCCAGTCCGTGAGGAAGGCTCCATGCGCCGAACGGAGGGGAGGGAGGGAGGAAGCGCTTAATCTCTGGTGCGGCTGTGCAATTCGGTACAAATGGGGTTGATCTGTCAGCCACCGACAAGATGTTGCTGTGTGGTGTTTTTTTTTTCCTCTCCCTCTGCCTCTCTCGCTCGCTTCCTTTTTTCTCTTTCATTCTCTCTCTCTCTCTTTTTTCTTTCTCTTTTCTTCTTTTCCTTCTTTCTTTCCTCTTTTTTCTTTCTCTGTCTTTCTTTTTCTCTCTCACTCCTTTTTCTCTCTCTCTTCTCCTTTTTCTCCTCTCTCCCTCTTTTCTATCTCCTTTTCTCTTTCTGTCTCTTTTCTTTCTCCTTTTCCCTCTCTTTTCTCTTCCCCCTCTTTTTTCCTGTCTTTCTTTTTCTCTCTTGCTCCTTTTTTCTTTCTCTCCTCTTCCCCTTTTTCTCTTTTTTCTGTCTTTTTCTTTTTTTCTTTCTTTTCTGTTTCCTTTTCCCTCTTTCTCTCTTTTCTCTTTCCCTCACTTTTTTCTCTGTCTTCCTTTTTTCTCTCTCTCCTCTTCCCCTCTCTTTCTGTCTCTCTTTCCCCGTCTCTCTTTTGCTCTTTTCTCCCTTTCTCTTTCTCTCTCTTTTTCCGTTTCTTTTTCTTTCTCTTTTTCCTCCTTCCCCCTCTTTTCTCTCTGCCTTTTTCCTCCCTTTCCCTCTGTTTCCCTTTTTCTTTCTCTTTCTCTCTCTTTCCCTTTCTTCTTTTTGTTTCCCTCTGTCTTTCCCTCTCTCTCCTTCTGTGTCTGTTTTTCTCACTCTCACCTCTCTCTCTCCTCTTCTTCTCTTTGTCTCTTTCTTTCCCCATCTCTCTTTTGCTCTTTTCTCCCTTTCTCTTTCTCTCTTTTTCCCTGTTTCTTTTTCTTTCTTTTTCCTCTTTCCCCCTCTTTTCTCTCTGCCTTTTTCCTCCCTCTTTCCCTCTCTTTCCCTTTTTCTTTCTCTTTCTCTCTCTTTCCCTTTCTTCTTTTTGTTTCCCTCTCTGTCTCTCCCTCTCTCTCCTTCTGTGTCTGTCTTTCTTACTCTCACTCTCACTCTCACCTCTCTCTCTCTCTCCTCTTCCCCTCCCTCTTCACATCTCTCCTATTATTTCATAAAATGTCTAATTGCAGGCTTTGGGGAAAGTGGGCTGCAAGGGGAAATGAGAAGTGGTTTTGCTCGGCACAGGTTGGTAATAAGGCTTTTGATAGAAAAGTGGAAAACAAATCATTTACTTGCAGGGAAGGCAAAGTAGGAGAACCCTGCCAGTTGATTACGGAGTCATTATGCAAATCCCTTCGCTTCTTTTTTTGTTTTATTTTTTTGGGGGGGTTCGGCTTCTGAAAATGTGCGGCTTTAAAGCAGAGAAACCTGCAGGGATGAAAAGGCTCTGGACGATGGGACAGGTAGTAGGACCCACCTGCTCCCTTTGCCGATTCAGAGCTTCATCTCCAGAGGCCTGTTTGATCTCAGGACACAGGAATCCTGGAGATGGGAGGGACCTTAGAGATCAACTAGTCCAACCCCCTCTTCCGTTGCAGGACCCACCGGGGCATATTTCCCAACCGAGTTAATTCCAAGACATGTGGACTTCGACTCCCAGAATTCTGAGCCATGACTCTGTGCCTGGGGCATTCTGGGGCTTAAGGTCCACACTTGAAGATTCCGTGAACTTGGAAGCCCACCCATCAGGGAATTGCCAAGGTTGGGAAACGCTGCATTGAAGGATCTTGGACCGATGACCATCTAATGTTCTCCAAGGAAGGAGAAGACCCAACTTCATGTGGCGGACATTGGCTGACAGCTTGTCCAGCTTTGAAGGCCCTCCTGGTGTCTATCCTGACCCTCCATCCTTGAAGGTTTAACTCCTTGGTTCTGGTCCTGTCTTCCTTCTCCTTCTCCTCCTCTTCCTCTTCTCTTCCTTTTCCTCTTTCCCTTCCTCCTCCTCCTCCACTCCTCCTCCTTTTTCCTTCGGCTTCTCCTCTTCCTCCTCCTTCCTTTTCCTTTTCCTTTTCCTTCTCCTCTTCCTCTTCCTCCTCCGATCTTCCTTTTTTCTTCTGCTTTTTCTTTCTCCTCCTTCCTTTTCCTTCTCATTCTTTTCCCTTCCTCCTCCTCCTCCTCCTCCTCCTTTTTCCTTCGGCTTCTCCTCTTCCTCCTCCTTCCTTTTCCTCCTCCTCTTCTCCTTTCTCTTCCTACTCCCCTCTTCCTTTTTCTTCTGCTCCTTTCTTTTCCTTCTCATTCTTTTCTCTTCCTCCTCCTCCCCCCTCCTCCTCCTCTTCCTCTTTCCACAAAGCCTAGTTTTGTTCTCAGGGGCATTTCTTTCAGATGCAGCTGGGCTACAGTCTTGCTGACTTAACTCCTACAGGAAGGGTGTCCAACCTTGGCCTTTTAAAGACCTACAGACTTCAATTCTCCCCAATTCTAGGAGTTGGACACTCCCGTCCCACCGTTTCTGGCAAATCCCCTGAATCTTCCTCTCTTATCTTCCCCTCCTTTTACATCCGGTGCACGTTCTTGTTATCTTCTGCATTTCAGAGAGTCCTGCAGGCATCCATGCCACCCTCCTTCCAACTCTTCCATCTTCAGGAGATTATTTCCACGTGCACCTGCAACTTGGAAACCGCTGGATAGAACTATAGAGTTTGCCAAAATCTGCTCTTCTGGAGTCCCAGAAATGGACTCTTCTCTGTTTGTCCTCCCCTCGAGACCACACATTCAAGAATGGCTGCTACTACTACTTCTCCTCCTCCTCCTCCTCTCCTACCTCCTCCTCTTCCTCTCCTCCTTCTTCTCCTTCCTCCTCTCCCTCTCCTCCCTCTCCTCCTTCCTCTTCCTCCTCTTCCTCACCTTCTTTTCCTTCCTCCTCCTCCTCTACCTCCTCCTTTTCCTCTCCTTCTTCTCCTTCCTCCTCTTCCTCTCTTCCTTCTTTTCTTTCGTCCTCCTCCTCTCCTACCTCCTCCTCTTCCTCTCCTTCCTCCTCTTCCTCTCCTCCTTCTTCTCCTTCCTACTCCTCTTCCTCCTCTCCTTCCTCTCCTCCTTCCTTTCCTTCCTCCTCCTCCTCCTCCTCTCCTACCTCCTCCTCTTCCTCTCTTCTCCTCTCTCCTCCTCCTCCTCCTCTCCTTCCTCCTCTTCCCCTTCCTCATCCTCCTCTTCCTCCTCTCCTACCTCCTCTTCCTCTCCTCCTTCTCCTTCCTCCTCCTCCTTCTTTTCCTTCCTCCTCCTCCCTCCTCCTCCTGTTCTTCTTCTCTCCTCCTCTTCCTCCTCTCCTTCCTCCTCTTCCTCTCCTACTTCTCCTTCCTCTTCCTCTCCTCCTTCTTCTCCTTCCTCCTCCTCTTCCTCCTCTCCCTCTCCTCCTTCCTTTCCTTCCTCCTCCTCCTCCTCCTCTCCTACCTCCTCCTCTTCCTCTCCTCCTTCTTCTCCTTCCTCCTCCTCCTTCCCCTTCCTCCTCCTCCTGTTCTTCTTCTTTCTCCTCCTCCTCTCCCTCCTCTCCTACCTCCTCCTCCTCCTCCTCCTCTTCTTCTTCCTCCTCCTCTTCCTTCTTCTCCTTCCTCCTCCTCCTCCTCCTCTTCCTCCTCCTCCTGTTCTTCTTCTTTCTTCTCCTCCTCTTCCTCCTCTCCTACCTCCTCCTCTTCCTCTCCTCCTTCTTCTACTTCCTCCTCCTCTTCCTCCTCTCCCTCTCCTTTTCCTTCCTCCTCCTCCTGTTCTTCTGAAATATCTGCAAGGAAACCACCAACTTCAGAGAGTACCAAAGACCACCACTTCCTCCTCCTCCTCCTCCTCCTCCTCCTCCTCCTCCTCCTCCTTTTCCGCCAAGCGAAGTCCATGGGGACGCAAGATTCCACTTAACACGTCAACATGCCACTACCTCGACCAACAGCACCAATTCCCTTAACAGCTGCGGCAAGAAAAGTGATAAAACGGGACAAAATTCACTTCACAACTGCCCTCCTGCAGATGCAATTTATACAATTTCCCTCTCCAGGTTCTGAGTGTGTGTTACTTCATTGAGGATCGAAGCTGGAATGAAATATTCTTTACTTAAAACGCGTGGGCATTCTTAGGAGTTTGGGGGTTGGTCAAGTTGACCTCTGAGGTGCCCGCCAGGGGTGTAGATTCTTAATTCAAAGTTTTCTCTCCTTCCCACACTTACAGCTTGTTCTACCGGAAAAAAACAAGGTTTGCGATGCAGACAAAGAACGGAGTTTGCTTGTTTAAAAGAATAGAATAGAAAAGTTTTCCGGAGAAGTTGCTTAACAATTTTGGGGAGTCGGTCGAAAATTTTATTTTGTCTTTCTCAAAGGCCTGGATTTTTTTT
This sequence comes from Coluber constrictor foxii, assembly GCA_038048745.1. Taxonomy (NCBI): domain Eukaryota; kingdom Metazoa; phylum Chordata; class Lepidosauria; order Squamata; family Colubridae; genus Coluber; species Coluber constrictor. The sequence continues at coordinate 8,980,167 of CM075963.1, read as the reverse complement.
TTTCCCCCTCAAGGAGCTCAAAGGATTCTTTTCATGTGTGGATCTTGCACCACCCAGCAACAA
>CM075963.1:8938017-8979904 GCA_038048745.1 Coluber constrictor foxii | reverse complement strand
ATAGGATGTAGGAGAGAAGACGAGAGGAAATAGGATAGGATAGGATAGGATAGATAGGATAGGATAGGATAGGGTAGGGTAGGGTAGGGTAGGGTAGGGTAGGGTAGGGTAGGATAGGGTAGGATGCAGGAGAGGAGAGGATATAGGATGGGATGGGACAGGGTAGGGTAGAATGTAGGATAGGATATACGATAGGATGGGATGGAATGGGATAGGATCATCTTTAATATCACTTTTTCCTGTGAACACACTGGCACAAATTAAAAAAATGAAATTCACATTTAAGTTCTTGAATTTCTGGAGCCTTTGAAAGGTGGCCGAGGGAAGCCTTGGAGACCGACGCTGCTTTGAATACATTTTTCTGTTTGTCATCCTTGCAATAAGGCAGAGAAACATCACAGGCGTCCTCAACTTACAACAGTTCGTTGAGCAACCGTTCAAAGTCACATCAGCACTGAAAAAAGTGATTTATGACTTTTTCCCCCACACTTACTGACCATCCTCATCCTTTTCGTCACGTGGTCAAAATTCGGAAGCTTGGCAACTGACTCATACGTATGACTGTTGCAGTGTCCCAGGGTCACATGATCCCCTTTTGTCGATGGGACAGCTGGATTCCCTTAACAACCAGGTGACTCACTTAACAACTGTGGCACGGAAGGTCTTAAAAGAGGGCAAAACTTACTTACCAACTGTCTCACTTAGCAATAGAAGCTCTGGCCTCCATTTTAGTCATAGGTCAAGGACTCTCTCAACCTTTGTTTATTTATTTATTTATTATGAAATTTGCCACCTATCTCGTGCCAAACAACTCTGGATGGAGTACAGCATAAAAACAAAAATAAATATTAAAATAATTATAAGGTAGCAAAGCAGATAGCTCCAGAGCCTTTCTAGGTGGGACCAGAAGTTGGCAAACGGGCCATTTCTCGCCACCAGAGGGCCTCCGGAGGGGGGAGGGTGTTTCCGCCCTCCCCAGACTCCTAGAAAGGCTCTAGCGCGTGGGGAGAGAGAAAAACGGGCCTACCGGACCATTGCATGCCAGATGCAGGAGGAGCGGGGAGGGGGGGTCATGCGCACATGCACGGGGGCAGGATGCATAGAATTATGAGTGGGCACACACACATGCAACCCCCCCTGCGCTCCCCCACTCCTGGCGCGTGATGGCAAAAAGCTTAGCCATCATTGGTCTAGGGCAGGGATGGCTAACCTTTTTGACATCATGTGCCAAAAGCAGGGGGAGGGGGGGGAGTGCAGGGGTGGGTGGGTGGGTGGTGTGCACGCATGCCCATACCATAATTCTATGCCCCCTGTACATGTGATCCCCCCACACTCCCCCTGTTTTGGGCATGCGATAGTCCCACTAGGCCCGTTTTTTGCTCTCCTCAGGCTCCAGAGTCTTCCTAGGCGCCTGGGGAGGGCAAAAACAGCCTCCCCTCCCCCGAGGGCTTCTGGAGGCCAGAAACGGCCTGTTTGCCGACTTCCGATGGGACCCAGAAGGCCCAAAAATCAGCATGTGCACCCCAGAGCTGAGCTCGCGTGTCCACTGATATGGCTCCATGTGCCACCTGGGGCATGCGTGCTATAAGTTCGCCATCACGGGTCTAAGGTCTCCTGCTCAAACAGTGGGTTGGACTAGAAGATCTCTGGGGAGTCCCTTCCAACTCTATTCTTCTGTGTTCGATGTATGTTGTAAAACTGGCACCAAAATTGCTGAACAAAGACATCCTGAGAAAAAAGTCTTTCTTCCTAATTTAAGAAGGAACATTAAGCCGAAACAATGCCTTACGTCGATCAACCGTCCTGAGCTTAGGAAGCCAGCAGAAAACAATGCGATATTGCGTTCTATATTTAAAGAGGAAAGGGCAGAAGAGAAATTAACTCTTAAGAATTGCTAACCATTAATCTTTTAAAAGTCCTTCCACCACTCCAAGCTGAAAGAGGAATCATCAGATGCCTTGAACCAATGAGAATAATAGCTTTTAATTTTTAATTTTTGGGGGAGAGAAGATTCCCCAGATTGTTTGAGGAAGGGAGGGAGGGAGGAGGAGAGAGAGAGAAAGAAAGAGAGAGAGAGAGAGAAAGAAAGAAGAAAGAAAGAAAGAAAGAAAGAAAGAAAGAAAGAAAGAAAGAAGGAAGAAAGGAAGAAGGAAGGAAGAAAGAAAGGGGAAGGAAGGAAGGAAGGAAGGAAGGAAGGAAGGAAGGAAGGAAGGAAGGAAGGAAGGAAGGAAGGAAGGAAGGAAGAATTAAAATGGGTGTGATATATGATATTTTACACACCATTGCAAACCCACTGGACTCACTGAAGTTTCAAGTCTCAGCATCCGTGGATGTGGCATCCACGGAGATGGCACCAGGATGCTCTTTTGCCTTGGAGACAGGACTGTGCCAACTAGCCAGGGGCCCCAATGGGACTGTGGCACTTTGGGGGTAGCTGATGGAATAGAGAACACCCCACCTTCACCCTGGGTGTACTTGGCTCCCTCTGTCTCCATCCTGCTTAGTTTTTTTTTTAATAGCATTTTTATAAATTCTAGATCTTTATTTACTGTTTTAACCTTTCATAGCGTATTTTAATCAATGTCTGTAAGCCGCCCAGACTCGCTTTTGCAGCAGACAAGTTTACAGATAGATACCCTGTTTCCCCCAAAATAAGACCTCCCCAGATAATAAGCCCAATCAGGCTTTTGAGCGCATGGCAATAAGGCCAAGCGCTTATTTCAGGGTTCAAAAAAATATAAGAGAGGGTCTTATTTTCGGGGAAACAGAGCAGTTAGATGACAGATGACAGATGATAGATAGATAGATAGATAGGTGATAGATATAGATAAATTATAGCTAGATAAATAATGATAGAGAGATAGAGATATTGATTGATTGATAGATAGATGGATAGATGGCTGGATGGATGGATATATGCCAGAGAGACAGAGATAGATATGATAAATGAATGAATGGATGGATGGATGGATAGATGATACATAATGATAGATAAGATTGACTGATTGAGGATAGGCTGACAGGCTGAAAGAAAGATAGATAGATATGATAAATGAATGAATAGATAGATAGAAACATGATACATAATGATAGAGATGGATGATTGATGATAGATGATGAGGATGGATGGATGGATGGATAGATAGATAGATAGATAGATAGATAGATAGATAGATAGATAGATAGATAGATAGATAGATAGATAGATAGATAGACAGACAGACAGACAGACAGACAGACAGACAGAAAAAGAAAGAAAGAGACAGGTAGGTAGGTAGGTAGATGACAGATAAATAGAGAGAGAGAGAGAGATGAGAGAGATGAATAGATGGACAGACAGATGAGATGCATTGATGGATGAATAGATGGATACAGATCTAGATATAAGAGACAGAGATAGAAACGATAGATTAGGTTGGTAGGTAGATAGATAGATGGATGATAGACATTAATGATAGACAGATAGAAAGATGATAGGATAGTTAGACAGAGAGACAGACCAGTTGACAGATGACAGCCCAAAATATGTAAATTTTGCATCCCTCTTCAACTCTCTCTTGGGTGCTTACCTTTGGTTGCAATGAGGGCAGCTGAGAGGCCGGCGCTGGCTCAAAGCCGTAGGTCTTCCTGGCTCCAGAGGACGGGTACTGCCCCACGGCCGGAGGGTAGGCTGACTCAGGCTTCCAGGTGCTTCCAGGGGGCCCATAGGAAGGCTCGGCACCCTCCCAGCCTCTTTGGGTGGCGCTCCCACCGTAGGCCGGTTCTGGCTGGCGGGCAGGCAGTGGTGCGGAACTGTAACCCATTGGTGGTGGGGGCACGTAACCGTAATCGGGTGCCCGAGGTTGTGTCGGCACATAGGATCCCATGGAAGAAGCAGGCTGGGGGCCCAGGCTGCCATACTGGGGAGCCGAGGGTGGGAAGTGGGGGGCAGGATGAGCCGATTTCACCTGCACGTTGAATGGGGGGCGGGTGGGAGTGGCGGCCGTAGCGTAGGGTGCCGGAACGGGCTGAGGCTTCAGGGTTCCGACGGGCGTCACCGGGATGGGTTGGACGCCGGGCTTGGGGGTGGCCGACTTTTTGGTGGCGGTCAAGGGAGGCTGGTTGGGAATGACCATGCGCTTGTGTCCCGTGACCGGAGTGGACACGGCGGGGGTGGTCCCGGGAGATCCGCCAGAAATGCCAACCGCCTGGGTCTGCAGAATGGAAGGAGAAGAAGAAAAAGTAATTTTGAGACTGTTGAAATGTCTCCGTTGGGTTCGAGAGCAGCAGCTTGAGGGGGGGAGGGGGGGGGACTTCAACTCCCAGAATTCCCCAGCCAGCCAGCTGACCACAGGAAAGGATCCCTGCTGGGCAGGATGGAGCAGAATTTTATTATATTTCATGTTATTATTTTAACAGAATAACAGAGTTGGAAGGGACCTTGGAGGTCTTCTAGTCCAACCCCCCATTCAGACATCTTCTTAAAAACCTTCTTTTAAAGGAAGCAAGGAAGGAAGGGAGGAGGGAGGGAGGGAGGGAGGGAGGGAGAGAGGAACGGAGGAAGGGAGGAGCGAGGAAGGAGGGAAAGAAGGAAGGAAAGAGGGAGGGAGGGAACAAAGGAAGTAGGGAAGGAATGAAAGGAGGAGGATCGAAGGAAGGAAGGAGGAGGGAGGGAAGGAAGGAAGGGAGGGAGGAGGGAGGGAGGGAAGGAAGGAAAGGAGGAGGAAAGAAGGAAGGAGGGAGGGAAGGAAGGAGGGAGGGAGGGAGGGAGGAAGGAAGGAAAGAAGGAAGGAAGGATAAGAACCTGGTGGCACAGCAGACTAAACTGCTGCTGTTAAAGTAGCACTTAGCTGCCAGCTGCCTGCAATTACTGCGAGTTCGAATCTCCCAGGACTCAGATTGTGGGGGCAATAAGCTGACTTTGTATAAAAAAGAACACCGCTCAGGGGCCCCTAAAAAGCCCTACTAAGCAGGTATATACAAAAGTATGAAGGCTGTTGCTTAATGCATTGTAAGCCGCCCTGAGTCTCCGGAGAAAGGGTGGCATAAGAAAGAAAGAAAGAAAGAAAGAAAGAAAGAAAGAAAGAAAGAAAGAAAGAAAGAAAGAAAGAAAGAAAGAGACAAGCACTGGCACCGTGATTAGGATGCAGCAATGCAGACAAACTCTGCAGTTCGATCCTGACCAGCTCAAGGTTGACTCAGCCTTCTGTCCTTCCAAGGTCAGTAAAATGAGGACCCAGATTGTTGGGTGTGTGTGTGTGTGAGAGAGAGATGCTGACTCTGTAACCCGCTTATATCAATCAATAGATCCATCAATAGCCTTTATTGTCATTGTACATCAATGTATACAACGAAATTGGTTTAGCCTCTACTGGTGCAATCCATAACTAAAAAAAAAATATATACAAGACAACATGAATAGAATAGAGAATAATTGGGGGGGGGGGGAAACCCTAATCATATGTTTCCATATGTACGTGGAGTGATTGCGATTGTGTTTAGGAGTCTGCTTTTATACAGCCGTGATGGCACGTGTGTAAAGCAGGGGTGAAATGTAAAATGTGTTACTACCGGTTCTGTGGGCGTGGCTTGGTGGTGGAGGGGGTTAAGGTGACTGGGTGCGCGTGGCCAACTTTTTTTTGTTTTTTAAACTTTTCAAAGCATTTTTTTCTACAAGCTCTTCTGATGAAAAACTGCTTTTAAAAGTAAAAAAAAAATAAAAGCCTCTCTACCTATCAGGCAACTCAGCTGGGATCCTCAGAGGCTTTTCAAAGCATTTTTTAAAACCGCCTCTTTGGCCAAGAGGTTGCAAGAAAAAAATGCTTTGAAAAGCCTCTGAGGATCCCAGCTGAGCCGCGCGATCATCAGAGGCTTTTTATTTTTTACTTTTAAAAGCAGTTTTTCGTCGGAAGAGGTTGTAGAAAAAATGCTTTTAAAGGTTAAAAAAAAAAGCCTCTGATGATCGTGCGGCTCAGCTGGACATGGAAGGGGGGGGCAGGGATTTTTGCTACCGGTTCTCCAAACCACCCACAACCAGATCGGGCGATCCGGTCCAAATCAGGAGCATTTCACCCGGTTGTAAAGCCTTGGGGAATGGTATGTAAGTCTAAGTGCTATTGCTCTCTCTCTCTCTCGCTCTGTGTGTGTGTGTGTGTGTGTGTGTGTGTGTGTGTGTGTGTGTGTGTAAATAATCCTTCCATCTCTGAGAGTGCCAATCGCTGAGAGCATTCCAGAATTAAATGATATTTGTTCCGCTTGCATAAAAAAATGTCACTCCACTTAATTCCGGACTGGGGACTCCTGGTCTCTGGGGAGAAGTTTAAAAACTGGAGGTTAAATCAGGTTAATTCCCTTCTTCCCTTCCATTTAGAAGGACGTCGACGCAAAGCAAATTGCTGAGAAAGGCTCGTCTTCCAGGAGCCCGCCGTGGCTGGCTGGCACAGAGATGGGGCTTTCGTTAGCGGCTGCAAATGTGGGCAGAATGCTCAGCCCCTTTACACCTGCGCACAGGTAGTCCTCGAACCTACGACCACAACGGAGCCTAAACCTCTGTTGCTAAGTGAGACAGTTGTTAAATGAATTTGGCCCCTTTTTACGACCTTTCTTGGCAAAATGGTTAAGGGAATCACGGCAGCTGTCACAAAAAGGGGATCGCGTGACCTCGGGACACTGCGACCGTCGTAAGTATGAACCAGGTGCCAAACTTCTTAATTTTGATCACGGGATCATGGGGATGCTGCAAAGTTGCGCTGTAACTTTGAACGGTCACTAAACAAAGTATTGTAAGTCGAGGACTACTTGTATTTTCTATAAGCCACTAAAAGTGGTCTTTGTTCAATCATCCTCCACAATAGGAGCCATTTTAAAAGTCAGAGAAACTGATGGCTGCCTGAGGAACTCTGGGAGATGAAGTCCACCTACGGTGGCTGAGGAACTCTGGGAGATGAAGTCCACCTATGATGGTTGAAGAACTCTGGAGATGAGATCCACCTACGGTGGCTGAGGAACTCTGGGAGATGAAGTCCACCTATGATGGTTGAAGAACTCTGGGAGATGAGATCCACCAACAGTGGCTGAGGAACTCTGGGAGATGAAGTCCACCTATGATGGTTGAAGAACTCTGGAGATGAGATCCACCTACGGTGGCTGAGGAACTCTGGGAGATGAAGTCCACCTATGATGGTTGAAGAACTCTGGAGATGAGATCCACCTACGGTGGCTGAGGAACTCTGGGAGATGAAGTCCACCTACGGTGGCTGAGGAACTCTGGGAGATGAAGTCCACCTATGATGGTTGAAGAACTCTGGGAGATGAGATCCACCTACGGTGGCTGAGGAACTCTGGGAGATGAAGTCCACCTATGATGATTGAAGAATTCTGGGAGATGAAGTCTATATATGACTACCTGGGGAATCATGGGAGTTGGGAGTCCACAAAACTTAAATTTGCTGAGGGCGAGGAACACTGGTCAATGCTAGCCAAAATCTGGTTAGCACCTTTATTGAAAGACAGGTGAAGGTTCCTTTGCTACTTTATTTATCTTATTATTTCAACTTATATACCGCCCTTCTCCCCAGGGGGACTCAAAACCCCATTAAAACCAAATTAAACTAGGCCGGCTTGTTGAAATAAGTGAGTCTACTTGGAAAAGCTGCTAACAAGATTCCTTTAGATTCTGCTGGATCCACTTTGCATTTCTTCTACTTCTAGAGCAGTGTTTCTCAACCTTGGATGCTTGAAGATGGGTGGACTTTAACTCCCAGAATCCCCCAGCCAGCGCTGCTGGCTGCGGGATTCTGGGAATTGAAGTCCACCCATCTTCAAGCATCCAAGATTGAGAAACACTGTTCTAGAGGAAACGTTTTATTCATGCGTTTATTTGAATGTATTTATAATCCACCAAAACCCCGAAGGTCTGGTATCTTGGCTTTAGCCCCAGGAAAGCTACCGCATCTCAACCTCAGCTAAAATTAGTTTGTGTGTTATGGAAACTTCTTCACTTCGTCTCCGTGTGTTGACCGAGCCAGACATCGGGGCTGTGAACACACAACGCTACGAAGCTTCTCGGTGTTGACTTTGGGCTCTCATTTTGCGGCTTGGTAGCGGCTCGGTTAATTTATAGGTTCGTGACATTGTGTGAAAATGGGCGAATTGAGTAACCGGGTTAGATGAGTCAGAATGATGCAGCCAAGACACTGGTTTGCATCCAACACGTTGATGTGAAGTTAGCGACGGTGTTTTGCGAAGCTGAGATTTGGGGCTGTGGGATGTTGTGCAAGGCTCAAAAATGCTTCTTTTTGGCTAGACAACAGACCACAAGAACGGGCTTCCGAGGACACCGAAGCTCTGGAACGGAGATTTATTACAGCAAAATGGATGAAGCCGTCGGGAAAAAAATTCCAATTGATTTGCTCCGTATGAAACCCCAGCTATATTTATAGCAAACTGCAGGCTGAATTCTCACACCTCTTTCCCTGTTGTGGCCCGTCAGTGGCCTGTGCAGCTAGTAGCTGATTCCGACAGCGAGGAGGCTGGTGTGATGCTGCTGGCGCTTGAGTCAGACAGTGAGGAGGCTGGAGAAGAGGTGGTGCCAGAGGCGGGGATTCAGCCAGGGCCTTCAGAACCTCCAGAAGCTCCTTCAAGTGAAGAGGATGAAGAGGAGGAGCCTCTTCTCAATGCAGAGCTGCCAAAAGGCAGGAGTGGCTCCTCAGGAGGTCTCCTCGAGAGTAAGGCTTGGGGCTAATTGGCCACTCCCTTAGCCTATTTAAGGAGGAATGCCGACTGAAGCAATTTGCAGGGAACAACTTCGTTCACTTTCCTTCGCGTCTTGATCTTAGTTCTCTGCAAATTGCTTCTGGGCTTTCTGCTAACCCTAGTAAGATTACGATTATTGATTCTTTGGATTCTTGTAGGCTGTTAAGAAAGTTAATTAACAGCCTTTGTTTGAAAAAGACCGATTTAATTTAGTCAACTAAGGTTTGTACAGACTTTGTGTGTGCTGCGTTCTTTGGGGTCCGTCGCTGGGGCAGAACATTCCCTCCCGAGGGGATGCAACAGCCAGAAGCTACCCTGGTTTGCCAGGGTGTGCCGTTTCTATCAATACAGGTAGTCCTCGGTTTACAATACAGGTAGTCCTCGGTTTACAAGTTACAACGGCACTGGAAAAAAAAAAGACTTAGCACCATTTTATCACACTTACGACCGTTGCAGAATCCCCACAGTCACATGATCAAAATTTAGGTGCTTGGTGAGGGACTCGTATTTACGACAGTTGCTGTGTCCCGGGGTCCCCTTTTGCGACCTTCTGACAAGCAAAAGTCAACGGGGAAGTCAGATTCACTTAACAACCGAGAAGGCAAGAAAGGTCGTAAACCGGAGCGAAACTCACTTAACCACTGTCTCACTTGGCAGCGGAAATGTGGGGCTCAATTGTGGTCCTAAACTGAGGATTACCTGTATTACAAAGGCCAACAAGCTTTTCGGGATCGAAGATAACCGAATGCCTTTTTGTTGTAAGCCAGGCCTAAATAGGTAGTATTAGACGCAAACAGTTGCAAAACAAACAGACTTTATTAGAACAGCTGAGAATTAACTCATTCTCAGCGTCATCCAAACTAAATCAAAACAAACTCTTCATAACACAAGTTCTTCAGTCTAATCACCAACCTTGGTATAATTAGGCAAACTGCCAAAGGCTTTGCTTGGCAAAAGTTCAAGAGCAGAGGACGCTGAGCAAGATAAGAACCAAATTTATCAATGTTGTTTTTTGACAAAGAGGCCAGGAGCTGTTGCTGCTCTTTTAAGCCTTCTGGGAGGGGCCAATCATCTCCTGGCCTTACTCCTGAGTCGTCCTTTTTGCTTTAGCTGCTCCTGCCTTCTGGCAGCCCTTCTCATGAATGAGTGCACTAGGAACAGGCTCCTTCTGTTCCTCTGCCTCTCTGCTGTCAGCCTCTGGAGGCTCCGGAGTCTGCACATCACTCCCGGATGGCCCTGGCCCCATCTCTGCCTCTGAGCAGCACCATGAACTAGCCTCACTGACTGGATTCATCCACCCTGCGGATCTACCAAACATCTAACCCGGGTTAACGCCTCCCAAGCTTTGCACGGAGTTTGAATGAACTTTACAGACCCCTCCAAGCCAAGATCAACTGAAGTTCATAGCATGAGAACAGCCGAGATTTATGTTTCAACTTATGCAACATTATTGTGCAGAAAAACAACAACAAATCCTACAACCATAGGAGTCTATTTCTAACATTGAGGGCATCAAAATGGACGTGCTACCCTGATTGTGCCTGATTTTGTCTGATCTTGGAAGCTAAGCAGGGTTAGGCTTGGTTAGTAGTTGGATGGGAGAACACTTGGGGTTGCTATATAGGCTTTGGTGCCAGTTTGGGGTAGTGGTTAAGGTGATGGCCTAGAAACCAGGAGATGGTGAATTCTAGTCTCACCATAGGCACAAAAGACAGCTGAGTGTCTTTGGGCCAATCACCAGGAGACGGTGAGTTCTAGTCCCGCTTTAGGAATGAAAGTCAGCTGGGTGACGTTGGGCCAATCACCAGGAGACGGTGAGTTCTAGTTCCACTTTAGGAATGAAAGTCAGCTGGGTGACTTTGGGCCGATCACCAGGAGACGGTGAGTTCTAGTTCCACTTTAGGAATGAAAGTCAGCTGGGTGACTTTGGGCCGATCACCAGGAGACGGTGAGTTCTAGTCCCGCTTTAGGAATGAAAGTCAGCTGGGTGACCTTTGGGCCATTACCCCCCCCTCTCTCTCAACCGACCTCACAGGGTTGTTGCTGTGGGGGAAAAAAATGGGAGGAGGCCTGTGCATTCAACAAGTCCATTGCCTTGATTTATTTGCAACTCAAATGCAAATATTACCTGTATCCCACCTTTATTAGTTGAGTAGAGGTGGGATCCAGATACATAAATAAATAATCAACATCTCCTCCCACCCCCCTGTACAACACCTGTTGTACAACTGCTACAGCTCATTTCAACTCCCCCTCCAACCCCCACCCCTACCCCCCCCCCCCCCCCCCGTGTCCACAACACAACACAGGATGGTTGAACTTTGCAAGTCAACAAAACAAGCTCCCCAGGGACCCTCCCCACGTCAGCTTCCCCGCATCCAGGACCGACGTCACGGGCCGGCTAAATTTCATCAGACCCAAAACAAAAGGTACGACACCATCACAACATCGGTGGCGAGGATCCACCCAGTCTGCAAGGTTGCCAAGGGAACCTGATCCTTCCCTGCCACCGATACAACCCCCTTAATGAAGATTTTTTTTTTATTTGTTTGTTTCCCCCATCCTCCTCCCTCCCCCCACACACCCGCTCCCCAAAGAAAAGAACCGTGCCTTCTGCACGAAGGGATGCAGACGGGTGTGTGTGTGTGTGAAAAAAACGCAAGCAGAAAAAAACCAGGAATAAATCAGCCATCCCTTCCCTGCATCGCTCGCTGAGATTTTTCTCCCAACAGACGGGAATGCAAATCCAAGATTCCTGGGTGGAATTCATGCACGGCGACGCTTGAGTTGCCCCATCCCTTTCCGGGGAATGCAGAAATAATAAAAAACTAAATAAATAAATAAATAAAAATAAACAAGCATTGAAGTCACAACAACAATGCTTAATTTACAACCCAAAAGGGATCTTTCATGCGTGTGGGGACCAGAGCAGGATCTCTCTCTCTCTCTCTCTCTCTCCCAAAAATCCTCCCAGTTAGGAATACAATTTACGGCACATATGCACAGCAGATCCCAAAAGGCAGCTGCGTTGCATGAGCTCAACATAAGCCACAGGTCAGTGAAACTATCTCAAAAGCTGGCGTGGTTTTGTTTTTGCAAGAGGTTTGAAGCGGATTCTGACTCAGATGCTCACAAGCTCCGAACTCAAATCTCATCCTCGCTATTGTACATACTATCTATACTCGGTTATTGTTTTGTTTTTCTATTATGTTTACTCCATTATTCTGCTTTTCTATTATTGCAACATTATTCTTTAGCTTTGCGTGGATGTACACTGAGAGCATCACGCACCAGAGACAAATTTCTTGGGTGTCTATTCACACTTGGCCAAATAAAGGATTTAAGTTCAGTTCAATTCAATCAACCGCCTTATTATAGCTTTAGCTTTTGTTGTGTTGTCGCTTTTACTGATGCGTCTTTGTTGGATTGTGGGGAACTGCCTGGAGTCGTTGAGAGTCAGGTGTAATATATGTTTAATACCTTATATCAGAGGTCTTCAAACTTGGCCGCTTTAAGACTTGTGGACTTCAACTCCCAGAATTCTCCAGCTGGCTGGAGAATTCTGGGAGTTGAAGTCCACAAGTCTTAAAGCAGCCATGTTTGAAGGCCTCTGACATAAGAGCATGGCTGGCTGGAGAATTCTGGGAGTTGAAGTCCACAAGTCTTAAAGCGGCCATGTTTGAAGGCCTCTGACATAAGAGCATAGCTGGCTGGAGAATTCTGGGAGTTGAAGTCCACAAGTCTTAAAGCGGCCATGTTTGAAGACCTCTGACATAAGAGCACAGCTGGCTGGAGAATTCTGGGAGTAGAAGTCCACAAGTCTTAAAGCTGCCATGTCTGAAGGCCTCTGACATAGAGCATAGCCGGCTGGAGAATTCTGGGAGTTGAAGTCCACCAGTCTTAAAGCGGCCATGTCTGAAAACCTCTGACATAGAGCATAGCTGGCTGGAGAATTCTGGGAGTTGAAGTCCACAAGTCTTAAAGCTGCCATGTTTGAAGGCCTCTGACATAGAGCATAGCTGGCTGGAGAATTCTGGGAGTTGAAGTCCACAAGTCTTAAAGCGGCCATGTTTGAAGACCTCTGACATAAGAGCACAGCTGGCTGGAGAATTCTGGGAGTAGAAGTCCACAAGTCTTAAAGCTGCCATGTTTGAAGGCCTCTGACATAGAGCATAGCCGGCTGGAGAATTCTGGGAGTTGAAGTCCACAAGTCTTAAAGCTGCCATGTTTGAAGGCCTCTGACATAAGAGCATAGCTGGCTGGAGAATTCTGGGAGTTGAAGTCCACAAGTCTTAAAGCTGCCATGTTTGAAGGCCTCTGACATAGAGCATAGCTGGCTGGAGAATTCTGGGAGTAGAAGTCCACAAGTCTTAAAGCTGCCATGTCTGAAGGCCTCTGACATAGAGCATAGCCGGCTGGAGAATTCTGGGAGTTGAAGTCCACCAGTCTTAAAGCGGCCATGTTTGAAAACCTCTGACATAGAGCATGGCTGGCTGGAGAATTCTGGGAGTTGAAGTCCACAAGTCTTAAAGCGGCCATGTTTGAAGAACTCTGCTTTATATAATCTGTGAGCAATCTCCAGTTGGAATTGGCAGCCTAAGAGGGGTGGAAACTTAATATAGGACCGCGTGGGGGAAAAGTGACTTACGACCTTTTTTCGCACTTACGACCGTTGCAGCATCCCCCTGGTCACGTGATCCAAATTCAGAAGCTTTGGCAACTGGCATGTACTTATGACGGTTGCAATGTCCCAGGGGGTCACGTGATCCACTTTTGTGACCGTCTGACAAGTAATTCAATGGGGAAATCCACTTAATGACCGTCTTACTAATTTAACAGCTGCAGTGATTCACTTAACAACTGAGGCGAGAAAGGTCGTAAAATGGGGCCAAACTCACTTAATAACTGTCTCCCTTAGCAGTGGAAAAGTTTGGGCTCAGTGGTGGTCATAACTCGAGGACTACCTGCAATCTACTGTTGCATTTTCCGTCTAAGAGTGGTGGAAAACTTCCTACGAAAAGACCATAGAATTATTTAAGGGATTATCGAAGAATATAAGCGACTCTAAGCAGGGCATCGATTTTTTTCAAAATTAGAGTGTTCAGTTCTAATAAATTTAATATTTCCAGATATCAAAGAAGCCGTTTCGGTATTGCTTCCAGAGCTCCGATCGAGGTTGGCATGGCAACCGACTTCCTTTTTCTTATTATTACAGTTTGATGCACAGTCAGCCAGATATCCAGACTGGATCTGACATTTTGGTCCCGTCCCCCGTTGTGAAATGAGTTCTTCTTCCCCGTTTAAAGCCCTTTCTTGCCACCGTCGTTCAGTGAAACCACTACAGCGGTTAAGTTAGTAGCTCCGTCGTTAAGCGAATCCAGCTCCCCCCCCCTTGACTCTGCTTGTCGGAAGGTCGCCAGAATGGATCACGTGACCTAGGGGCACTGCGACCGTGGTAAATACGAGTTATGGCAAGCATCCCAATTTGCATCACCACAGGGATTCTAGAACGGTCGTTAAGTGGGAAAAACGGCCCCAAGTCATATTTTTCACACGAACTGTTGTAAATCACATCTACAGCACATCCTGGCAAACCAAGGAGGCTTCTAACTCAGGGGTCTCCAAGCTTGGCCATTTTAAGCCTGGAGGACTTCAACTCCCAGAATTCCCCAGCCCTCCAATCTCGGCCACTTTCAGCCTGGAGGACTTCAACTCCCAGAATTCCCCAGCTGGCTGGGGAATTCTGGGAGTTGAAGTCCTCCAGGCTGAAAGTGGCCAAGATTGGAGACCCCTGTTCTAAAGTCCATCAAACCAGAAAGAGGCCAAGATTTTTCCGGGCAGCTAAGCCAGGATTCACTTGGCTTGTGATCTCTTCCTGTTGAACAGGCTCCGCAAGGTTTTTTTTTGTTTTGTTTTGTCTTCGTTGTGTTTTTATGGAGATTTATTATAACATAAAATACAAAGAAAATAAAGATTTTTAAAGGGGCAGGAACTGCAGAACGAAAAAAACAAAAAACAAAACCCCATCTGACTTCCCAATCTTTCCAGAACAACGTAGGGAGTCCTCGATTTGCAACCACTCATTGAGCGACTGCTCGAAGTCTCAGCGGCGCTGAGAAAAGCGACTTACATCCTGTCCTCACACTTACGACCAGCAATGTCCCCCACATTCCTGGGATCCCAAAGGTGAGTATATTTACGACGGTTTCAGCATCCCGGAGTCACCTGATTGTCATCTTCAACTCTGGGAGTTGAAGTCCACAAGTCTTAAAGTTGCCAAGGTTGGAGACCCCTGTCCTAGCTGTTGCATCCCGTCAGGAATGACAGAGTGATGAGAATTCAGCCTGGAGTTTGCTATAAATATAGTTTCATACAGAGCAAATCGACGGGAGTTCTTTCCTAACGGCTTCGTCTGTTTTGCTCTAATTAAATCCACCTTCCAGAACTCTTGTAAATCAAGAACTCCCTGTAAACTGGGGTCCTAGGTTTAGCGTTTTTCAACACCAGTGGCTGCATTCCCACAAACAGCTGACACCCAGCTACAGCGTGAATCAAGAGTTTGAACCAAGATGTTGAGACTCTGGAAAGAGTGCAGAGAAGGGCAACGAAGAGGATTAGGGGACCAGAGGATAAAACATAGGAAGAACGGTTGCAGGAACTGGGCCTGGCTAGTCTAGGGAAGAGAAGGACCAGGGGAGACAGGAGAGCAGCCTTCCAATATTTGGAGGGCTGCCCCAGAGAGGAGGGGGTTCACCTCTTCTCCAAAGCACCTGAAGGCAGGACAAGAAGCAACGGATGGAAACCAATCCAGGAAAGAAGCAATTTAGAACTAAGGAGAAATTTCCTGACACTGGGAACAATTAATCAGTGGAACTGTTTGCCACCAGAAGTTGTGAATTCTCCAACACTGGAGGTGTTTAAGAAGAGACTGGGAGGCCACCTGTCTGCAATGATCTAAGGTCTCCTGCTTGAGCATGGGGCTGGACTAGAAGACCTCCAAGGTCCCTTCCGGCTCTCTTATTCCTTCTTTCCTACCTTCCTTCCCTCCTCCCTCCCTTTAAAAAAGTTTTTTTAAGAAGAAACAGCCAGGTGTCTGAAATGATCTAGGCCGCAAACTTCTGCTTGAGACTGGAGGTTTTCAAGAAGAGATTGAAGGTTAAACTAGAACACCTCCGAGGTCCCTTCCAACTCTTGTTATTCCTTTCTTCCTCCCTTCCTTCCTTCTGTCTTTCCTACCTTCCTTCCTCCTCTCATTTAAGTCTTCCTTCCTTCCTCCCTCCCTCTTCTCATTCCTATCTTCCTTCCTTCCGTCTTTCCTACCTTCCTTCCTCCCTCTCATTCAAGTCTTCCTTCCTTCCTTCCTTCCTTCCTTCCTTCCGTCTTTCCTACCTTCCTTCCTCCCTCTCATTTAAGTCTTCCTTCCTTCCTCCCTCTCATTCAAGTCTTCCTTCCTTCTTTCCTTCCTTTCTTCCTTACTCTCATTTAAGTCTTCCTTCCTTCCTCCCTCCCTCTTCTCATTCCCATCTTCCTTCCTTCCTTCTTTCCTTCCTTCCTTCCGTTTTTCCTACCTTCCTTCCTCCCTCTCATTCAAGTCTTCCTTCCTTCTTTCTTTCCTTCCTTCCTCATTCTCATTTAAGTCTTCCTTCCTTCCCTCCTTCCTCCCTTCCGTCTTTCTTACCTTCCTTCCTCACTCTCATTTAAGTCTTCCTTCCTTCCTTCTTCCCTCTTCTCATTCCTATCTTCCTTCCTTCCATCTTTCCTACCTTCCTTCCTCCCTCTCATTCAAATCTTTCTTCCTTCCTTCCATCTTTCCTACCTTCCTTCCTCCCTCTCATTCAAGTCTTCCTTCCTTCTTTCCTTCCTCCCTCTTCTCATTCCCATCTTCCTTCCTTCCTTCCTTCTGTCTTTCTTACCTTCCTTCCTCCCTCTCATTCAAGTCTTCCTTCCTTCTTTCCTTCCTCCCTCTTCTCATTCCCATCTTCCTTCCTTCCTTCCTTCTGTCTTTCCTACCTTCCTTCCTCACTCTCATTTAAGTCTTCCTTCCTTCCTTCCTTCCTTTCCTTCCTTCCTTCCTTCCTTCCTTCCTTCCCTTCCTTCCTTCCTCCCTCCCTCTTCTCATTCCCATCTTCCTTCCTTCCTCCCTTTCTTCCTCCCTCCCTCCCTCCCTTTAATTTTTTTTAAAGAAGAGACAGCCGCTTGTCTGAAATGGTCTAGGCTGGGGGCTGGACTAGAAGACCTCCGAGGTCCCTTCCGGCTCTCTTCTTCTGTTCTTCTGATTCTGTTTCATTCTGAATGGCAGGCCCCTCAAAGAGAGAAAGGTTGGCGGGACACGACAAGCTAACCAACCGACAACATCAACAAGCCACGCTGAACTCTTGCCAAGGAAACGGTGTTTTTTGCAAATGCCCGGAATGGTTTTCATTCTTCGCTTGTTTTGCTAACCGATTCCCGGCAGCGGCTCCAGTGGCCGCCTTGCCAAAAAGGAGAAACGGTTGTGCTTTTGTGCATCGCTCCGGCTGCCCCTTCATTCTTCCCCCACACCCAGCTAAAAATTCCTGCCACGCAAATAATGCCAGCCCCAATTTCTTCTCCGAATTATAAAGGAGAAAACGACCACGTTATTAACGTTTCCTGAGCGTTTTTGGCTACGGGGACCCTGCTTTTCATGGATTGCAGGCAGTCCTCGACTTACGACAGTCCGTTTAGTGACGGTTCAAAGTTTCCACGGGCACCGGAAAAATGTGACTCGCCGTGGCCATTTTTCGCACTTAGCGTCCCCGGTGGTCACAGGGGATCAAAAACCAGAAACCTGGCAATTGACTCGTATTTATGACGTATCCCGGGGTCACATGTTTCCCCCCTTTTTGCGACCTTCTGATGAGCAAACTCGACACGGAAGCCGGAATCCACATAACGCCCAGGCTATTAACTTAATCGACTGTGGTGATTCATTTAACAACGGCGGCAAGGAAGGTCATAAAATGAGGTAAAACTCACTGTGCAAACAGTCTCCCTTGGCCACAGAAATTTTGGGCTCAACTGTGGTCGTAAATCGAGGATTACTTATCTGTATGTTCTAATACGGTTGAAATTATTATCGGTGGCTTGGCTCACCCCAAAAATTGACATTTCGGGAGGGGAGTACGGAGAGAGGCCCAAATGACTCATATTCGTGACGGTCGCAGTTTCTTGGGGTCACGTGGTCCCCTTTTGCGGCCTTCTGACGAGCAAAGTCAAAGGGGAAGCCAGACTCGCTTAACAACGGTGTTACTCACTTAACAACCACAGTGATTCGCTTAACGGCAGCAAGGAAGGTTGTCAAATGGGGCCAAACCCTCTTAGAGGACATCTCTCTTAATGGAATTTTGGCCTCCATCATGGTCGTAAACCGAGGACTAGCTGTGTTGAGGAACAACAGGATGCATCATCGTTCAATGGGAGGGCAGGATGAGAAAGAAAAAAACAAACAAACACCACCTATCGAAGAAGTACAGAAAGTTCTCGACTTACGGGCACAGTTGAGCCCAACATTTCCGTTGCTAAGCAAGACAATTGCTAAGTGCGTTTGGCTTCATTTTATGGCCTTAAATTGGGAACTGACCCAGTTTCAGGATTAGCAGCATATCCTGAATCATATACAGACAGTCCTCGATTTACGACCTCAAGGGAGTCCCATATTTCTGTGGTAAAGCCCTTTCCTGTACTGCCCTGTAAGCATTTTTACAGCCTCTGGCCCCCAACAATCTGAGTCCTCCTTTTAGCAACCTCAGAAAGACGGAAGGCTGAGTCCACCTTGAGTCTATCAGGATTGAACTCCTGGCTGCGGGCAGAGTCAGCCTGCAATACTGTATTCTAACCGTTGTGCCAGGAAGGAAGGAAGGAAGGAAGGAAGGAAGGAAGGAAGGAAGGAAGGAAGGAAGGAAGGAAGGAAGGAAGGAAGGAAAATAACTGCTTCACAGTACTTTATAATCCTCTCCCTCCCTCCCTTCCTTCCTTCTTCTCCTTCTTTCTTTCTTTCTTTTTTCTCTCTTCTCTTTCTCCCTTTCTTTCCCTTTCTCTTTCCCTCCCTCCCTCCTCCTTCCTTCCTTCTTTCCTTTCTTTCCTTCCCTTTTTCTCCATTTCTTTCTTTCTTTTTCTTTCTTTTTTCTCTTTCTTCTTTCTCCCTTTCTTTCCTTTCCCTTTCTTTCCCTCCCTCCTCCTTCCTTCCTTTCCTTCCTCCCTTTTTCTCCATTTCTTTCTTTCTTTTTCTTTCTTCCTTTCTTTTCTCCCTCTTTTCTTTCTCTTTCTCTTTTCCTCCCTTCCTCCTCTTTCCTTCCTTTCCTTCCTTCCTTCCTCCCTTTTTCTCCATTTCTTTCTTTCTTTTTCTTTCTTCCTTTCTTTTCTCCCTCTTTCCTTTCTCTTTCCCTCCCTTCCTCCTCTTTCCTTCCTTCCCTTCCTTCCTTCCTCCCTTTTTCTCCATTTCTCCTTCCTTCCTTCCTTCCTTCCTTCCTTCCTTCCTTCCTTCCCCTTTTCCTCCCTACCTCCTTCTTCCTTCCTTCCTTCCTTCCTTCCCCTTTCCCTCCCTACCTCCTTCTTCCTTCCTTCCTTCCTTCCTTCCTTCCTTCCTTCCTTCCTTCCTTCCTTCCTTCCTTCCTTTCCCTCCCTACCTCCTCCTCCTTCCTTCCTTCCTTCCTTCCTTCCTTCCTTCCTTCCTTCCTTCCTTCCTTCCTTCCTTCCCCTCCTTCTAATTTCCTTCCCCTCCTTCTAATTTCCTTCCGTCCTTTTCCTACCTCCCTCCCTTCCTTCCCAAGCATTCGCACTTGGACTTATATATACCGCTTCACAGTGCTTTCCAGCCCTCTCTTAAGCGTTTTACAGAGCCAGCCTCTTGCCCCCAACAATCTGGGCCCTCATTTTAGTGACCTCGGAAAGACGGAAGGCCGAGTCAACCTCGAGCCGGTCAGGATCGAACTCCTGGCTGTGGGAATGCAGAGTTAGCCTGCAATGCTGCCCTCTAACCATTAACCAGTGTTCAAATCAAGTCAATATCCCTCTCACGATCTTAAGCCTCTCTCCCAAAGTGGGAGCAGTCACGACAGCTGTCATGTCACCCTGAGCCCTTCTCTTCGTTAGACATTAATTGCACCACTAAAGGGACCCTGAAGACACAAATATACCTCCAAGTGGCCTCAACGACCCTCTAAAAGAATGCAAATGACCAGCTGTCTGCATGGAGTATTAATCCTTCCATTCTCCATTTAATCAGAACCGAGGAAGCTTCTCGGATGGGAAGCGAAACCTCTTCAAAAGGAAAAACCAGGAAATCCTATTGCCTCTTGAAAGAAAAAGCAACTCTGGGACATTCATCATACAGTTTGGCCTCCAGACCGCTGGTCCACCTCTGCGGTTCTTCTCTGCACTCTTTCTAACTGCTCTCTTTCTCGATAAAGCCCTTTTCCCAAACTTGCTCGCCAAGGCCCAACGAATTGCTCAAACTCTTCTACGCCTGAGCGATGGGTCCCTGTCCAACATTTTAGGACCCTATTACTGGCTGAAAGCAATAAAATAAAATAAAATAAAGTAATAAGGAAGAAAGGAACAGCAGGAAAGAGATTTGACATCTCACACTTGCAAAATCACCCCAAATCTGCAAATTCCTTCTCTGCTTGAGACACAACCAGCTACCAATTATTTGAAATGTTCCTCTCCTTCCTTCCTTCCTTCCTTCTCTAAGCAGGTAAGCCAGGATCCGTTATAACCTCTCACATCTCAAGACAGAGCAAATGAACCTTGGTTTCTTCTCCTTAAGCCAGTAATTCTTTAATATAGTCGCTGCAGGAGGAGAACAATGATTTTGAAAGCCTCGACTAAATACGCCGGGTGGAAAAATTGGTAACCCGACACCTCGTTTTCAGTGCCACCAGGAAGCCGAAGCCAATGGATAAATTTTTCTCGATCGATCAATGAATGAATGAATCAAAGAGAAAATAATAATACGAGAGGCAGCAGGAAGAAAAAATGGACAAACTACATTACTTCATTTTGTAATTAATTTTTAATTAAAAGGTTAATGACTGCTCTCCTGTCTCCCCTGGACCTTCTCTTCCCTAGACTAGCCAGGCCCAGTTCCTGCAACCATTCATCGTATGCTTTAACCTCCAGTCCCCTCATCCTCTTTGTTGCTCTTCTCTGCACTCTTTCTAGAGTCTCCACATCTTTTTTATAGTGTGGTGACCAAAACTGGATGCAGTAACTCTAGGTGTGGCCTTATTAAGGTTTTATAGAGTGGTGTACTCTCTCCCTGGGAGTAGGGTGGTATATAAATGTGATAAATAAATAAATAAATAAATAAGGAAAAGAACAAAGAAAGTTCAGAAGTTTCTTGGATGAGAAGCAAAACTTTTTCAAGGAAAAAACGTTCAGAAGCTTCTTGGAACAGAAGTGAAATATTTTCCAAGGAAAAAGCAAAAATAATTCAGAAATTTCTTGGATGAGAAGCGAAACGTTTCCAAGGAAAAAAAACTAAGGAAGTCCAGTTGCCTTTTTGGAAAAAGCACCCTTGGGACAACCGTAACTTGGATGATTGAGAAGCTCCATGGATATTGATCTGGGAACATCTCAGCAGCATCAATTCTGCACATCACAGGAGACAGCAGGCCTTCCTGTCTCCCACATCTCACCTGTTGGCTCCTTGGCTTGTAAGGTGAGCTGTTTTCCAGGTCTGCAAGGATGCTGGTCAAGGAATCAATCTCCGCATCCAGACTGGATCTCCTCTCTTCCAACGTCTTCCCGCCAGAGTTGACCTGAGAAGGAAGAGAAAGAGACACCGTCAAAGAGGCTTGGGAAAGGATTCTATGGAGCGTGAACGTCGGACGTGTCATGACGGAGGAGACCTTTAGGAATGGCTGAAGCTTGAGAGGAACTTGTAGGCGAGGAATCTCTACTGCGTTTTTTCCAAACAACATTTTTTTTTATTGAAAAAGTTTTACAAACACAAATTTTTCCATTTTCCCCCCCTTCCCCTCTCCAACCCCCCCCTCCCATGACTTCCCAAGGTGAAATCCCAATCATATCATATCATACAATACCCCCCTACAATTCTGCCCCCTGTCTATACTATAAATATCTTCATGACATTCAACTAAAAGCTATCTGATAATTCCTTGTTTGATATTTATTCTGCACATAATCTATCCATTTCTTCCATTCCCACGCGTAAGTTTCTTGAGTCCGGTCTTTTAAATATGCTGATATCTTCGCCATTTCTGCAAAACTGGCCACCTTCAAAGTCCATTCTTCAACAGTAGTTGAAGTATAGTAGTTCAATAGTTTCCAAACGACATTTAGATGGGGGCCTTCTACAGATGAGTTTCTGAGTTGTAGGGTCCTTGGCGCTCTCTGAGTTTTCTTGAAGATATTTTATTACCAAGCTAGGTAACGTCACCAATACACGGATGAAGTTACTTAGTAGGGTAATGAAATGTCTTCAAGAAAATCGTCAAGCTCAGAGACCCCAAAGTTCTCTTCCTCCTCCTCTTTGTAAAACCCTAGCACTGATTATGTTCTCTAGTTCAGGAGTCTCCAACCTTGGCAACTTTAAGCCTGGAGGACTTCAACTCCCAGAATTCCCCAGCTGGGGAATTCTGGGAGTTGAAATCCTCCAGGCTTAAAGTTGCCAAGGTTGGAGACTCCTGCTCTCGTTCGGTCATGGAACTTCTGCAAGAAAATCACCAAGCTCAGAGACCACCAAGGACCCCCCAGTTCCACCCTGAGCTACGAAGGTTCTCTTTTCCACAACCTCTGGAGGGAAACCGATCGAGGCCTCCTTCGTGTTCCTAACAATTACTCCAAGTGATTCTAGAGAAGAGATCCCAAGAAAACCGGCGAGCCAACCTCTTCCATTCCTTTCCAATTAAATCAAATTACAGTGCAGGGCTCGCGATCGATAATTACGGCCGCCTGATGACTTTGCACGACGCTGGCACCTCTGCCATCCTCTCCTTCTTCTCGGGGAGGGAGGATGTGACACGAATAAAGATTTAATGAGCTCTTTGGTAGAATTCCAAGGCTGGGGTGGCAACCTGGCGTGGCGAACAATGCCAGGGGGAGGAGGGAGCCTTGGCAAGGGGGAATCCGACGTTCCTGGAAATGCCCAATCCGGCTGAGTGCCATGCCAAGGATGGTGAAAATAAACCCAGCACTGCATCTTATGGGAAGCGGCCGACAATACTTCTTCTGCCATGAAATCAGCCTTCCGGGCATGCATCGCAGTTCTCTTCCTCCACATCAAGCCATCCTTGATGTCGAAACTGCCCCCTCGCACCCCCATCGTCACCAAGAACACAGAGTAACAGAGTTGGACGGGACCTTGGAGGTCTTCTGCTCGAGCAGAAGGCATGGTCATTTTTTAAGAAGCAGACTGGTTTTTAAAGAAGAATGTTATAAAATAAAAATGCTGCGACTAGTTGGCCTATCCGAACGAATCCAAAATGAGGCTGGTTGGAATAAGTTGTGGGGATTAACAATATATGAATATTCAGGCCTAGGGTGTAATATTAAACATACTCAATATATTCAGACATAGGGCGTAATATTAAAGGAGCCTGTGTAGCGTAGGGGGCTAATGCCTCCTACTAAAGGCAGCAATTAACACCAGCTGCCTATAATTTCTCTGAGTTCAATCCTAGCCAGGCTCAAGGTCGACTCAGCCTTCCATCCTTTCTAAGGTGGGTCAATTGAGGACCCAGTTTGTGGGGGCAATAAGCTGACTTTGTAGAAATATACAAAAGGATGAAGGCTATTGCTTAACGCATTGTAAGCCGCCCTGAGTCTCCGGAGAAGGGCGGCATAGAAATCAGTAATAAAGAACCTGGATAGCTCAGCAGACTAAAAGCATTGTGATTAACACCAGCTGCCTGCAATTACTGTGAGTTTGAATCTCCCCAGGCTCAAGGTCGACTCAGCCTTCCAACCTTTCTAAGGTGGGTCAATTGAGGACCCAGTTTGTGGGGGCAATAAGCTGACTTTGTATAAATATACAAAAGTATGAAGCCTATTGCTTAACGCACTGTGAGCCACCCTGAGTCTCCGGAGAAGGGCGGCATATAAATCAAATTAAAAATTTAAAAAATTAAAATATTACGCCCTATGCCCGTGATGGTGAACCTATGGCACAGGTGAAACACGGAGCCATATCAGTGGGCACGCGAGCGTTCTGTAGCTCAGCTCCAGCACGTATCCATGTGCCAGCCAGCTGATTTTTGGGCCCTTCGGCCCCACCGGAAGTTGGGAAATTGGCTGTTTACAGCCTCCAGAGGGCTTCCAGGGAGGTGGGGAAGGCTATTTTCGCCCTCCCCAGGCTCCTAGAAACCCTCTGGAGCCTGGGGAGGGTGAAAAACAGGCCTACCGGGCCCACCTAGCCATCACGTGCTAAAAGAGGCGGGGTGCATTGAATTATGGGTATGGGCACATATGTGGGTGACCTCCTTGCGCTCACCCCGCTTTTGGCACGCAAAAAAGTTAGCCATCACTGCCCTATGGCATTCCAGACAAATGGTTGCCCACTCTCTTCTTAAAAGCCTCCAGTAATGGCTGGAGGCAAGCTTCTGAAGGCAAGCTGTTCCACTGATTCTGGGATTACAGAATAGCAGAGTAGGAAGGGTCCTTGGGAGGCCTTCTAGTCCAGCCCCCTCCTCAGGCAAGAGACCCTACATGATTTCAGACAAATGGCTGCTCGATCTCTTCTTAAAAACTTCTAGTGTTGGAGCATTCACAACTTCTGGTGGCAAGTCGTTCCACTGGTTAATTGTTCTCACTGTCAGGAAATTTCTCCTTAGTTCTAAGTTGCTTCTCTCCTTGATGAGTTTCCATCCGTTGCTTCTTGTCCTGCCTTCAGGGGCTTCGGAGAATAGCTTGACTGCCTCTTCTTTGAGGCAGCCCCTGAGATATTGGAAGACTGCTATCATGTCTCCCCTAGTCCTTCTCTTCATCAAACTAGACATACTCAGTTCCTGCAACCGTTCTTCCTATGTTTTAGCCTCCAATCATCTCATAATCCTCTTTGTTCCTCTTCTCTGCACTCTTTCCAGAGTCTCAATGTTGGGTTGACATTGGGGTGGCCAAATTGGATGCAGTGTGGCCAAGTGTGGCCTTATTAAGTAAATAGCAGGTCAGAAGATCAGGTGTCCCTCCGTTTCTAAGTGAGTGACACTTCCCACATGCTCCAGAGTATTTGCTACACTCCAGAGGTTTCCCACAGCAATGGGGGAAAGTCTGTTTTCGGGGTGCAACATGACTACAGCCCAAGGGAGAGGCTTAGGGTTCAGCATGTTGGCTGATGGCAGAAGAGTGGGTATAAAGTTGTGGAAGGCAGCTACATCTGGCTGAGGACCTTGAAACGAGAGGTTTTCGGGGGAAAAAGATTGCACCATTTTTTTGTCCAGGAGGGTATAAGGACCCCTACCTTGGCCATGCGGTTGGACTAGAAAATCTCCAGATCCCTTCCAGCCCTATGATTCCACGATTTGGGGCAAGGGGTTGGACAGGAAGACCTCGAGGGTCCCTTTCAGCCTTTGATTCTGTATCTTGGGCAGGGGT
This sequence comes from Coluber constrictor foxii, assembly GCA_038048745.1. Lineage (NCBI taxonomy): Eukaryota > Metazoa > Chordata > Lepidosauria > Squamata > Colubridae > Coluber > Coluber constrictor. Next base: position 8,954,596 of record CM075963.1, on the reverse strand, counting down.
TGGAGTACAAGACCTCCAAGGTCCCGTTCAGTCCTGTGTTTCTATGATTCTATGATCTTGGGCAGGGGGATGGACTAGAAGACCTCCAGGGTCCCTTCCAGCCCTATAATTCCATGATCTTGGGCAAAGAGTTGGACGAGAAGACCACCGGGGTCCCTTTCAGCCCTATGTTTCTATGAAACAGCCAGATATGAGGCAAAAGAAAAGAATTCTCAAGAGCCTGTGTAGCGTAGGGGGCTAATGCCTCCTACTAAAAGCAGCAATTAAAACCAGCTGTCTGTAATTTCTCTGAGTTCAATCCTAGCCAGGCTCAAGGTTGACTCAGCCTTCCATCCTTTCTAAGGTGGGTAAATTGAGGACCCAGTTTGTGGGGGCAATAAGCTGACTTTGTATAAATATACAAAAGTATGAAGGCTATTGCTTAACACATTGTAAGCCGCCCTGAGTCTCCGGAGAAGGGCGGCATATAAATCAAATAAAAAAAAAAAAAAAAAAAAATTCTGGATGCACAATCAGGACTTGGACAGCTCCACAGGTGGGGAGACGTTGCTCTCTCACTTTCTTTTCTGGGAGCTGCAAGCATTTTGCAACTTGTCCTGAATTGGGGTTTGCCAAAAGTTCACGAGAAGATCCCACCTCCCCAAAAAGGGGCTCATCATAGAGCTGGACTTCTGCAGCGCTCTCTTCGTGGGTCTGCCTCTGAAGACCACTCAGGAGCTGAAGCAGGCACAATGCCGATTGGTGAGATCAGCTGGGATCCACTCTGTGTCAAGTTTCGAAGCTGTCTTAAATAAATTGCATTTCAAACGAAGTCTTTGGGAAAAAAACTATAATTTATTAAGCACGAACGATCTAGCTCTGACTCATCACAGCCAACTCTGGCTTCCTCAGCCAAGACCCTCCTTTTCCTCTCCCCACTCCTCTGCACTCATTGGCCACCTTCCCCGTCACTCTGCCCCTAATCTACTGCTCCCACTCGAAGGAATTTCCCCCCTCCCGTCCCATCTCCTAAGTGATATTCTCTCCAGGGAAAATAAGTAGGTGAAGGGTCAAATGTCTCTTTCCAGATGCCTCCGCTTCTCCTTCTTACGTCAGCATTAGACTAAGTGCAGCGTGAAATGCTGACACTCTGCAGGTTCTGCACTACCGGTAGTCCTCGGCTTAGGTCCAAAAATTTCTGTTGCTAAGCGAGACAGTTAAGTGAATTTTGCCCCATATTACAACCGTTCTTCTTGCCTTGTTGTTAAGGGAATCACTGCAGCTGTTAAGTTAGTTGCATGGTTCTTAAGTGATTGATTTTGCTTATGAGAAGGTCACAAAAAGAGATCACGTGACCCCAGGGCACCACGACCGTCATAAATGTGAGTCAACTGATCTTCCCAAAGCTAGCAACATCTTCCGGAGTGCTTCTGGGATGTGACACCATCATTAGGCTGGTTTATGACTATGATGGTTACCGTTGGCTTAAGAATTCATTGTAAACTCGCCTGTTCCTCCAGTGGTGAGTTTAAATGTCTCTCTCTCTCGCTCTCTTTTTTGTTTATTTAGCTTACAATCAATATTTTATTATCCTCCTTTTTCCTTTACCCTTTCCTGAAATTTATCTTCCCGTAACCGACAGGAGTCGGACTGTTGGGAGGCACGATTGTTTAATAAATCTTAATATGCCACCAATTGTACTCGGTGACTACTTCACACAGCCTTTGGAAGGTGTGGGGGGAAAAAACACATTTTGGAATTAAAAACGGAAGAAGGGTCACTCGACAACTGATCGTGCGCCCAACCATTGGTGGCAAAGCTTGTGACATGGACTCACAAGGATTCTGTTAAAATGAATCAGGGATGTGGCGGGTCCAACGAAATGCGTGCAGCAATGACGTTCCTTGATTATTTCTCCAGCTGCCCTACACTGCTAAATACGTACATTTTCTCCCGCTAATTTTAACAGCATTTAAAATAGAACAGAGCTGGAAGGGACCCTGGAGGTCTTGTAGTCCAGACCAGTGATGGCTAACCGTTTTCTCTTCGGGTGTCAAAAGCGTGCGTGTATAAGCATGGCAGTGCACATGCATGCTGGCACCCATAATGCAATGCATGCATCTCGTGTATGCGCATGACCCCACCCTCCCACACATGTGCGTGAGGGGTGGGATTCAAAAATTTTAGCAACCTGCACCACGGGCCCATTTCCGGACTTCCGTAACCATCCAGGAGGCCCATTTTTCGCCCTCCCCAGGCTCCGGAGGCTTAACCTGAACCTCCGGGAGGACAAAAATGGCCTCCCTGGGCTCTCCAGAGGCCGGAAACGCTCTTCCAGAACATGCACACCGCTCCCCCCATGCCTCCCCTGCCCCCCCACACAAGCACATGCGACCCCCCACATATGAATGTGCATCTCCTGCATGCACCGCTCCTCCTGCGCATCCCAAAAATCAGCTGGCAGGCGAGAGGCACGCACACATGCACAGTGGACACGGCTTGCATGCCCATGGAGTGGGCTCTACATGCCAGCTGTGGCACATCTGCCATAGGTTCATCATCACAGCCCTAGACCATGACAGACAAGCGACTGTCCAAAAGCCGTCAGCGATGGAGCACCCACAACTTCTAGTGGCAAGTTGTTCCACTGGTTAATTGTCCTCATTGGAACCAGGGACACTCAGAAATACCCAACCCTCTTAACCAGAAAGTGATTTGGGATCAATCACACATTTTTAAAACTCCGGTCTACTCTGCAGGGTTGTTGTTGCATATGGGGGGGGGAAATGGGAGGAGCTTTTGAAAGAAAGGTGGGATAGCAGTCTAACCTGTAAATAAAACATTCAACCTCCAGAGTTGGTTAGGAAATAAATCTTCTTTCGACTAACCATCGTTAATTCAAGGTGTCATAAAGCCAATACAATCCTGGGTTGTATAAAGAGAGGCACAGAAACAAAATCATTTGAAGGATGAGTGTCCCTTTATAAAGCCTTTAGTAAGGCCACATCTGGAATTCTGCATCCAGTGTATTTATTTTATTATTTTATTTATTTTATTTATTTTATTTATTTTATTTATTTTATTTATTTTATTTATTTTATTTATTTTATTTATTTTATTTTATTTTTATACCGCCCTTCTCCCGAAGGGCTCAGGGCGGTGAACAGTTAAAATAACATACTTATAAAATGTGAATATAAGATAATTAAGCCAGTTTGGCTCATCAGTTAAGAATCTTCAGCATAAAGATTTAAAACAATGAGAAGAGATTTATGCCAGTCCGGCTTGGTGAAAAAGAAAGGTCTTAAGTGCACGACGGAAAGTACGAAGATCTGGGATCATTCGTATCCCTGGGGGTAACCTGTTCCAAAGGGTAGGTGCCCCAACAGAAAAGGCTCTTTCTCTGTATGGTCCCCACGTTACAAAAAAGAGGTTGAGACTTTGGAAAAAGTGCAGAGAAGATGATTAAAGGCCCGGAGGTAAAAATATACGAAGAACGGCTGCAGGATTTGGCCAGTCTAGAGAAAAGAAGGACTAGTGGCGATAGAATAGCAGTCTTCCAATATTTGAGGGGCTGCCCCAAAGAAGAGGGAAGTCAACTTATTTTCGAAAGGCAGGAGAAGAAACAACAGATGGAAATTAATTAAGGAGAGAAGCAACCTGGAATTAAGGAGGCACTTCCTAACCGTGAAAACAATTAGCCAGTGGAACTACTTGCCTCCAGAAGTTGTGGATGCTTCATCACTGGGGCGTTTTAAGAAGAGACTGGACAGGCCACTTGTTTCAAATTTTATAGGGTCTCCTGCGTGAGCAGAGAGCTGGACTCCGAGGTCTCTTCCAAGCCTAGGATTCTATGATAATGGAAGGAAGGAAAGAAGAAGGAAGGAAGGAAGGAAGGAAGGAAGGAAGGAAGGAAGGAAGGAAGGAAGGAAGGAAGGAGAAGGAAAGAACAAAGGAAGGAAGGAAGGAAGGAAGGAAGGAAGGAAGGAAGGAGGAGGAAAGAACAAAGGAAGGAAGGAAGGAAGGAAGGAAGGAAGGAAGGAAGGAATGAGAAGGAAAGAACAAAGGAAGGAAGGAAGGAAGGAAGGAATGAGAAGGAAAGAAGGAAGGAAGGAAGGAAGGAAGGAAGGAAGGAAGGAGAAGGAAAGCACAAAGGAAGGAAGGAAGTTAGGGAGGGAGGGAGGAAGAAATGAGAAGAGAAGGAAAGAACGAAGGAACAAAGGAAGGAAGGAAGTTAGGGAGAGAGGGAGGAAGGGAGGGAGGAAGGAAGGAAGGAAGGGATGGATGGATGGATGGATGGATGGAAAGGAATCAAGGAGAGAAGCAATCTGGAATTAAGGAGAAAGTTCCTAACAGTGAGGGCAATTAACCAGTGGAACAGCTTGCCACCAGAAGTCGCAAATGCTCCATCACTGGAGGCTTTTAAGAAGAGACTGGACAGCCATTTGTCTGAAACAGTATAGGATCTCCTGTTTAAGCAGGGGGCTGGACTAGAAGACCTCCAAGGTCCCTTCAGCTCTATTCTGATCGATTGAAAATACAGTTAAGATAGTGTGAAACTCAGGCATGGTGCTGATGGAGGTAGATCTTCCACAAAGAGAGATCCCTGGGTAGATCTAAAGAGATCCAACCTAGAACTCGGGAGAATTTTCCTATCGGTGAGAACAATTAACCAGTGGAATGACTTGCCACAAGAAGTTGTAGGTGCGCTGCTGGGCTGGGGGATTCTGGGAGTTGAAGTCCCCCCATCTTCAAGCCACCAAGGTTGAGAAACACTGTATTAAACGATCTCCAAGCCCACCAAATTTTAAAAAATGACCCTGGTTGCTAAAATTAATCCACACAGGGAGTCCTCGAGATATACAGACATTCATTTACTGACCATCCAGAGTTACAACAGCACTGAGAAAAGCGGCCCATGTCTGTTTCTCATACACTTATGACCGTTGCAGCATTTTCTGTGGTCACGTGATCAAAATTCAGATGCTTGGAAACTGGCATGTACTTATGACGGTTGCAGTGTCCTGGGGTCATGTGACCTTCTAACGTCAAATGGGGAATCCAGGTTCACTTAACAAGAACAGCGCTGCTGACTGGGGGATTCTGGGAGTTGAAGTCCACCCATCTTCAAGCTACTAAGGTTGAGAAACACTGACGTATAGAGAGGGCCAGAAGTGGTATATAAGTGCTATTTCTAGATGCTGCCTGATTATTAATCTACAGGTAGCGCTCGATTTACAACCATCATTCAGCTCAAAATTTATGTCACTAAGCGAGACAGTTGTTGGGTGAGTTTTGCCCCATTTCACGACCGCAGTGGTGGGATTCAATTATTTTTACTACAGGTTCCCTGGGCATGGCTTGATGGGCGTGGCAGGGGAAGGATACTGTAAAATCTCCATTCCCACCCCACTCCAGGGGAAGGATACTGCAAAATCCCCATTTCTTCCCGATCAGCTGGGACTCGGGAGGCAGAGAATAGATGGGGGCGGGGACAGTCAGAATTTTTACTACCGGTTCTCCGAACTACTCAAAATTTCCGCTATTGGTTCTCCAGTCCCTTTTGTTCAGTGTGTGATAACTTCAAATGGTCACTAAATGGAGTGTTGTAAGTCGAGGACTGCCTGTATTGAATTCCTCCTATCATTTCATGACCAGTCAAAAGAGGCTTCTTACCTGGATGTTGGCAAAAGCTTCCTCCGGAGGGGGGGGCGGCGGCAGGAAAGACCCCGAGGCTGGTGGGAAGCTCCCCAGGTGGTCGGATGAAAGGGGGGGCGGTGGAGGAGGAGGAGGGGGCGGGGGGAAGTCACCTGGACAGGGAGAGCAAGAAGAGAAAGCGCAGGTGAGGCCTTGGCCAACCCATCACGCAAACATCTGGGTTCTTTTATCTTTAATTAGTATAGACTCTGAAAATGTATATTTATTTATATGTATAAAAACATATACAATATATAATGTATAAGTAATAAAATAACATAAAATAACAAAATAACATAACATAAAATATAAATTAAATTAAATTAGGAAGGAAGGAGGGGAGGAAGAAAGGAAAGAGATGGCAATGAGAGGGAGGGAAGAAAGGAAGGAAATAGGGAGGAAGGAAGGAAGGAAGAAAGGAAGAAAGGAAGGAAGGAAGGAAGGAGATGGCAATAAGAGGGAGAGAAGAAAGGAAGAAAAGGAGGAGGAAGGAAGGAGGAAGATGGTAATGAGAGGGAGGGAAGAAAGGAAGAAAAGGAGGAGGAAGGAAGGAGATGGCAATAAGAGGGAGAGAAGAAAGGAAGAAAAGGAGGAGGAAGGAAGGAGGAAGATGGTAATGAGAGGGAGGGAAGAAAGGGAGGAAATTGGGAGGAAAGAAGGGAGGGGAGGAAGGAAGGAAGGAGATAGTTATGAGAGGGAGAGAAGAAAGGAAGAAAAGGGGGAGGAAGGAAGGAGATGGTAATGAGAGGGAGGGAAGAAAGGAAGAAAAGGAGGAGGAAGGAAGGAGATGGTAATGAGAGGGAGGGAAGAAAGGAAGGAAATTGGGAGGAAGAAAGGAAGGAGATGGCAATGAGAGGGAGGGAAGAAAGGAAGGAAATTGGGAGGGAGGGAAGGAAGGGGAGAGAGAGGGAGGAGAGGTGGAGGAAGGAAGGAAGGAGATGGTAATGAGAGGGAGGGAAGAAAGGAAGAAAAGGAGGAGGAAGAAAGGAGATGTAATGAGAGGGAGGGAAGAAAGGAAGGAAAGTGGGAGGGAAGGAGGGAGGGGAGGAAGGAAGGAAGGGGAGAGAGGGAGGAGAGGAGGAGGAATATTATAAGGGAACTGATACGTATGATATCATTGACGCTGAACTCTGCTTGGTCACCTGTGGCTGCTGTGTGTGCGGGGGTGGGTGGGGTGGGGGTGGGAAAGCTAATGCAGACAACAACTGACAAAGTGGTCTTTATTCCCCCCCCCGACCCTCCCCCGTAAAAGCCTTCCTTTTGAAGCGAAAGGAGGACATTTCAAAGCAGAAATCGATAGGAAATCAGCCCCTTTGGGAGGAATCGGATGAAAAGACGCCACGCTCTCCCACCTCCCACCCCCTCCCCTCCGCTTTCTGTCTGCGAGAGACCCTGCCAGCATTTGCCAACCGAGGCGTCCGCCCGGAGTGGCATTAGTCGCCTTGGTGATTTCAGGTTGGTTGAGAGCCCCATGAGTTCGGGGGACGGGGGGGGGGGCAGCAAATATGAGGCCCCCGCTGTTCCAGACCGTGAGTCACAAGGGCATCTGCCATTCAGTCACTCCAGAGGCTGGCATGGTGCAGCTAGAGTGGGCCACGTGCCCAGCCCGGTGTGGGCAGCCTCGGGGAGTTGATCTCTTCTTCCCTGATCCACCTGGACTCACCGCCCACCCAGGCCGAGGCTCGGAGGGCTCCGTCCCACCAAGGGTGAATCTCACTGACGCTTTGGCCACATGCCTCCTCCTCGGGTTGCACAGGCCGGTCCGGCCAGAGATGCCCAGATGCGTCTCCAAAGGGGAAAAGGAACGAGGGAGGGAAAGTGGGGAGGAGTGGTGATCCCTTCTCCTGGCCCAGGAATGAGGAGGTCCAAGGGATCCCGGATCCCTCTGGAAGGGTGAGCCAAGGAAAGGGAAGGGAGGGAGGAAAAGAAGGGAAGGAAGGAAGGAAAAGGAACAGAAGCTGAAGTCAGAGAAGGGAGGAAGGAAGGAGTAATGATAAGAACGAGGGAAGGAAAGAAGGGAGAGAGGGGATAAAGAAAGGAAGAGGGAGCATGGCAAGAAAGAGGGAAGAAGAAAGAGGAAGAGAGGAATGAAGAGAGGAAAGGAGGAAGGAAGGAGAGAGGGTGGAAAAGGAAAGGAAGGAAGGAAAAGGAACAGAAGCTGAAGTCAGAGAAGAGAGGGAAGGAGGAAGGAAGGAAGATAAGAACGACGGAAGAAAGGAAGGGAGGGAGGCAGCATGAAAAGAAAGGGATGAAGAAAGAGGAAAAAAGGGAGGGAGGAGAGGGATGGAGGGAGAATGGAAAAGGAGAAAGGAAGGAAAAGAAGGAAGGAAAAGGAACAGAAGCTGAAGTCGGAGAAGGGAGGAAGGAAGGAGGAAAGATAAGAACGAGGGAAGGAAAGAAGGGAGAGAGGGGATAAAGAAAGGAAGAGGGAGCATGGAAAGAAAGAGGAAAGAAGAAAGAGGAAGAGAGGAATGAAGAGAGGAAAGGAGGAAGGAAGGAGAGGGAAGGAGAGAGGGTGGAAAAGGAAAGGAAGGAAGGAAAAGGAAGAGAAGCTGAAGTCAGTGAAGGGAGGGAAGGAGGAAGGAAGGAAGATAAGAACGATGGAAGAAAGGAAGAGAGGGAGGCAGCATGAAAAGAAAGAGATGAAGAAAGAGGAAAAAGGGAGGGAGGGAGGGAGGGTGGAAAAGGAGAAAGGAAGGAAAAGAAGGAAGGAAAAGGAACAGAAGCTGAAGTCAGAGAAGGGAAGGGGGGAAGGAGGAAGTTTTTTGTGTTCTAGACTTAACTGAAACTTCCAAATTAATTTTTGACATCCAGCCATCTGTTCCAGTGTTTTTCAACCTTGGCAACCTTCAACGTATGTGTGGACTTCTATTCCCAGAATTCCCATGGGTGGCTGGAGAATTCTGGGAAATGGAGTCCAGATGTCTCCAAGCCAGCTAGGTGAAGAAAGACTGCTACCTACAGTGTCCCTTTTCAAACAATCCAGGCCCCAGCTTTTCATAATTCCCAGGAACGCTCCCTCTTCCTCTTCTTTCTCTCCCCTCTCTTCTTCTCCCTCTGCCTTCCTCCTCCTCCTCCTCTTCTTCTTTCTCTTCCTCTCCTGTTTCTCCTTTTATTATCTTTCTCTTCTTCTCCCTCTCCCTTCTTCTTCTCTTCTTCCTCTTCTTCTACCTCTTCATCTCTTCTTCTTCCTCCTTCTTCCTCTTCCTTCTCTTCCTCTTCCTCTACCTCTCCCTTCTTACTCCTTTTCTTCATCTTCCTTCTCTTCTTCCTCTTCCTCTCCCTTTCCCTTCTTCTTCCTCTTCCTTCTCTTCCGCTTCTTCCTCTTCCTCTCTTCTTGTTTCTCCTATTATTTTCCTCCTCCTCCTCTTCTTCCTCTTCCTCTTCCTCTCCTGTTTCTCCTTTTATTTTCTTCTTCTCCCTCTCCCTTCTTCTTCTCTTCTTCCTCTTCTTCTTTCTTTTCCTCTTCTTCTCCTTCTCTCCTCTTCTTTCTCCTCTTCTTCTACCTCTCCCTTCTTATTCCTCTTCTTCCTCTTCCTTCTCTTCTTCCTCTTCTTCTCCCTTTCCCTTCTTCTTCTTCCTCCTCTTCTTCTTCCTCTTCCTTCTCTTCCGCTTCTTCCTCTTCCTCTCTTCTTGTTTCTCCTCCTCTTATTTTCTTCCTCTTGCTCCTCTTCTTCTCCCTCTTCCTCTTCTTCCTCTCGCATGACCCCGGGATACCGCAACCGTCATAATTATGAGTCGGTTGCCAAGCACCTGATTTTTTCCTTACGCGACCGAGGGGATGGAAAACTTCCCACGGTCACTATACGGACCGTTGTTAAATCAAGGACTCCGTGCATGGCTCGTTCCAAAGGCAGGCACAGCAGCCGAAGTGATGGCAGCCAAGCTCACCTCGGAAGGCAGGGAGCACAACAGATTTTCTCCGGCATGAATTAGTAATATTAGCAACAGACAATTTCTCAAGCGCCGAAAACCAGTTGCCATGGTTATATCTTTATCTCGCCTGAGGGGTCACGCTGAAAAACTCTGCTCACACTTCTACCCCGTCTCTAGAATTAAAGTTTATTTTAACCATCCTTCCCCCCCCCCAACCCAGGCCAAAAATACAGACTAGTACAGAGCCAGAAGTGCAGGCGTGTCTCCGGCTTTAATTAACAATTTGAACAAGCGTTTTGCAATTGATTTATTTTTTTTGGGGGGGGGGGGGAGAAAAAGAAATCCAGACATATTTTTAAGGATTGTTAGGCTCCTGACCTCAGCAAGATTTGGTGTTGCGTTTGGTTGAGTCTTTGGGGAATCCTCAATTTACGACCGAGAATGAGCCCGACGTTTCTGTTGCTGAGCCAGACAGGCGTTAAGTGAGTTCCCAAGCAGAAACACCGCTAGAGAAATTGTTATTTCGGAATGAAAGCCATCGATTTCCAGGTCTCTGCCAACTCACGCACCTTTGCTATTCTCACTATGAGAATTACCATGTGCTTCTTCCACGGTTATTCTGTAATCTGTAATCTTGGTGCCTACAAGAGTCTTATCAACGTAGAAACTAAATTTTCTTTCAAGCTCTCCATCCATCCGACCCCACACACAGCCCCAGGGCCTCAATATACAGGAACCCCCCAATTTACTTAAAATATTTCTCTCCTGCTTCCAATCAGCCTTTCTCTTTGGACCCCCTGTCCCCCTCCTCTTCCTCTTCCCTGCCTTCAGGAGTTAATAGCTCCAGCCAGCCTCGGACAGTGAGATGGGAGGGTGGCCTAGAAATTAAATATTAATTGATATTACAAAGCAACGCAACCTTGAAAATGGACTCCTTCCTTCCTTCCTTCCCTCTCCCTTTTTCCCTCTCCTTCCTCCCTCCTTCCTCCCTCCCTCTTGCCTTCCATCTCATTCCCATCTTTCCTTCCTTCCTTTTCTCCTTCCTCCCTTCCTTTCTCCTTCCTCCTTTTGTTCCCATCTATCCTTCCTCCTTTCTTCCTTTTCCTCCCTTCCTCCTCTCCCTCCCTTGCTTTCCTTTCTTCTCCTTCCTTTTTTCCTCCCTCCCTCCTTCCTTCTCTCCCTTCCTGCCTTCCATCACTTCCCTTCCTTTCTTTTTCCTCCCTCTCTCTCCTTTCCTTACTTCCTCTGTTCCTTCCTTCGTTTTTCCTTCTTTCCTTCCTTTTCCCTTCCTCCTTTTGTTACCCATCTATCTTTCCTTCCTTTTTCCTTTTCCTACCTTCCTCCTCTCCCTTCCTTGCTTTCCTTCTTTCTTCTCCTTCCTTTTTTCCATCCTCCCTCCTTCCTTCTCTCCCTTCCTGCCTTCCATCACTTCCCTTCCTTCCTTTTTTCCTCCCTCCCTCCCTCTCCTTTCCTTACTTTTTTCTGTTCCTTCCTTTGTTTTTCCTTCTTTCCTTCCTTTCCCCTTCCTGCTTGTTACCCATCTATCCTTCCCCCCTTTTTCCTTTTCATCCCTTCCTCCTTCCTTCCTTCCTTCCTTTCTTTTCTTTTTTCCTCTTCTCTCCTTTCTTTACTTCCTTCCTTCATTTTTCCTTCTTTCCTCCCTTTCCCCTTCCTCCTTTTGTTCCCCATCTATCCTTCCTCCCTCCCTCCTTGCTTCCCCACCCTCCCTCTCTTCTTCCTTTTCTTTTCTTCCCATCCCTCACTTTCTCCCTTCCTTTCTTTGCAAAAAAAAAAAAAAGATTTTGTGATTCGCTCAATCCTGTCAACCTCACCCCACCCCAATCAAGGTCGGAGGATGTTGTCAAGGTCTGAATTTTCTAATTTGCCTGGAGATTTTTCATTCCCTTCCCCGTTTTTCTTTTGTTTTCCTCTTCCCCAGACAAAGGCCCAGGTGTCTGAGTGGCCCTTCGGCTGCAGGGAGGGCAGTGGGCAAAGCGTGGTGACCCCCCCACCAGAGGAGAAGGGCAAAGGGGCAGCAATCAGTCTCCATAGGAACAAGACTCTCATCAGGGAAAGCGATGAATGCCACTCGCCTCGGACAATGGCAATCAGGGTCTTTAATTGCAGCCGGCCGGCACAAAAGAGGAGGGAGGAGGCCGGGGGTGGGGCGCGAGGCTGGGGTGAAACCAGAAGCCGGCTTTTGCAATCATTTGGGGGGCTCTTTTCAGAAAAAACACAGCTTGGGGAAGATCTTTCTTGCGACGCATTGTAGACAGGTAGTCCTCGGACTTACGACCAGAACGGAGCCCAGAGTTTAGGTGGCTAAGGGAGAAAATGCGTTCAGCAAGTTGTTGTTGTTTTTTTTAGATTTTTTTTAGATTTATATGCCGCCCTTCTCCGGAGACTCAGGGCGGCTTACAAGGCGTTGGTCTCATTTTGCGACTTTTCCTGCCTCACTTGCTGAGTTGTTAAAAATGACTCAGGCGGCCGTTAAGGGAATCCACCCACCCCCCGCCCCTCCACAAATGGACTTCGCTTGTCGAGAAGTCGCAAAAGGGGGTTTACACAACCCCAGGAACGCTGCCACCGTCATAAATACGAGTCCGTGGCCAAGCGTCTGAACGTTGAAGATGGGATGAGGCAATGGTCATAAGAGTGAGAAAGTCACTTTTTGATTTTATTTATTTATTTATTTTATTTATTGAATTTCTATACCGCCCTTCCCCAAAGGACTCAGGGCGGTGAACAGATTAAGGTTTCATATACATATAAATATATTTTATAAACAGTAAATAATAATTGAGTCAACTTGGTGTATCTACTAAGACCTTGGCATAGAATGATGAGAGGACTGGAGGCTAAAACATAGGATGAACAGCTGCAGGAACTGGGCTGGCTACTCTAGTGAAGAGAAGGACCAGGGAGACCGGAGAGCATCTTGCAATATTTGAGGGGCTGCCCCAGAGAGGAGGAAGGGGGGTCAAGCTATTCTCCAAAGCACCTGAGGGCAGGACAAGGAACAATGGATGGAAACTGACCAAGGAGAGAAGCAACTTAGAACCAAGGAGAAATTCCTTACAGTTGGAATAATGAATCAGTGGAACAGCTTGCCACCAGAAGTTGTGAATGCTCCAACACTGGGAGTTTTAAAGAAGGTTTGGGCAACCATTTGTCTGAAGTGGTGTAGGGTTTCCTGCCTGGGTTGGACTAGAAGACCTCCGAGGTCCCTTCCACTCTTTTATTCCAAGTAACTCAGATTTAAGCAGGCTAAGCATAAGGTCAAATCAATTCTCCAAAGCCCCGGATGGCTTTGAGAAGAAACAACGGAGGGAAATCAATCAAGGAGAGAAGAAACTTAGAACCAAGGAGAAATTTCCTGACGGTTGAGAACAATTAATCGGTGGAACGACTTGCCACCAGAAGTTGTGCGAGCTCCATCACTGGAGGTTTTTAAGAAGAGACTGGACAGCCATTGGACCAAGATTGTCTAAGGTCTTATCTTGGACGGGGGTTGGAATAGAAGATCCTCGAAGGTCCCTTCCAACTTTGTCAGTCTGTTCTCTTTTGTTCTGATTCCAACAGTGTATGGCGTTCACGTTTCAGTGGGGTGGGGGAGATGTTACGGTGAGTGCGGGTGGGGATTGTAGAGAGAGGGTGACCCAGGTTCAAGTCCTCCCCTGGCCCAAGGAAGCCCACTGGTGTGGTCTGAGGCCAGCCCCCTCTCTCTTGCTCCAGGATTAGCCCCCAAAACCTCCTGTATCTTTTCTTTTATTAATTCCTCCCCTGTTCTATAATCACATATTATTCACAGTTATCATGGGGCTGTTGCTCTGCAGGAAAAGTGGCATTTGACACTAAAAAATGAGACAATTAAATCAGTGACGGCTGCATGCGGCCACTTTGATTTAGTGTTTAATGTTCAGGAACCAGGAGAAGGTGAGTTCTAGTTCCGCCTTAAGCATGAAAGCAGGCTGAATGATTTTGGGCCAATCACCAGGGGATCGCGAGTTCTAGTTCTATCTTTCACTGGTTGTTTGACTCCGGGCCAATCACCAGGGGATGGTGAGTTCTAGTCCCGCCTTAGGCATGAAAACCGACTGGTGACTTTGGGCCAATCACCAGAAGACGGTGAGTTCTAGTCCCGCCTTCCTTAGGCATGAAAACCGACTGGGTGACTTTGGGCCAATCACTGGGAGACGGTGAGTTCTAGTCCCGCCTTCCTTAGGCATGAAAATTGACTGAGTGACTTTGGGCCAATCACTGGGAGACGGTGAGTTCTAGTCCTGCATTCCTTAGGCATGAAAACCAGCTGGGTGACTTTGGGCCAATCACCGGGAGACGGTGAGTTCTAGTCCTGCATTCCTTAGGCATGAAAATCTACTGGGTGACTTTGGGCCAATCACCGGGAGACGGTGAGTTCTAGTCCTGCATTCCTTAGGCATGAAAACCGGCTGGGGGACTTTGGCCAATCACCGGGAGACGGTGAGTTCTAGTCCCGCCTTCCTTAGGCATGAAAATCGACTGAGTGACTTTGGGCCAATCACTGGGAGACAATGAGTTCTAGTCCTGCCTTAGGCATGAAAACTGGCTGGGTGACTTTGGGCCAATCACAAGGGGACAGTGAGTTCTAGTCCTGTCTTAGCTACAAAAGCCAAGTGGATGAATTTGGACCAATCACTGGAGACTGGGAATTCTAGCCCCGTCTTCCTTAGGTAGACAGCTGGCTGGGTGATTCACTTAAACAGCTGTGACAAGAAACGTCGTAAAATGGAGCAAAACTCACTTAAAAACTGTTTAGCTTGGCAAATTTTGGGCTCAGCTGTGGTCCTAAGTGAAGGGCTCCCCGTACTGAGTAATTCCAGCTCCATTTCCTTGTTATAATTTCTGGGAAATTCTATTTAGACTTTCCAAAAGTTTAGACCCTTTCCTGAAATGGGTGCAGTTCCCGTTTCCTTGAACTCTTGTAGAACAGGAATGTGTGTGTGTGTGTTTGTGTGATTGCAAGCCAGGCATAAAATATGTATATATTTGTGAAGCAATATTGAAACGTCTATTTTCAATATTGCTTCACCAATTACAGTCAATGCCAGCTTTGTGCATTGCTTAGAAAATGCCACTTGTTCCTATTTCTCAACAAAGTCACGGGGCTTCCTTCCATTGCCAATAATACTATTTTAAATCAGTAGGGAGTTTCCCCTCCAAAAATGTTGGCATCTTTAAGATGTGTGAGATTTTAACTCGTTCGGCTTCAATTCTGGGACACCTTCAAATTCCCACTAATTTCAACGTTTCCTTATTGGAAATCAATTGTTTATTCTATTGTTTTGCAAAATGTTTAAATTAGGCATTGAATGTGTAACTGGCCAGAATATCAGTTTTGCCATTTGCTTTGACTTTTCCTAAAATGGACGTTTTAAACACAACTGAAATGGACAGCACTAATTTTGGCAAAGTCTAACAATTGTTGATCGTGGGATCAGTTTTATTTATGTATTCATTATTTATTCCATGTATTTGCAGTCCATTGATTATTATTGGATATCAGCAACCCCTTAACATTGCCACAGAGGGTTTGGGCCTGACTCCCCTTGAAATTAAAAAAATTGTGAGCCTCCAGCATCTCCACCAGTCTATCTGCCATTCATGGAGTGTTGATAGATAATAATGAATTAAGTGATTTTTTTTTTGTCCTTTAATTTTCAATTTCTAGCGTTTCAGAAGCCTAGGTCAGGAAATATGATAGAAACTGCAAATATTTTGGATTTTAATGGGCTCAGTGTGTTTATTCATTAGAAAATTGTACCCACTGGGAATCTGAAATAAACCAACTAAAATAATCATTATTATTTATATGGTTTAGTGGTTAAGGCACCAGGCTAGAATGCATAAGGTTGTGAGTTCAAGTCCTGCCATAGTCATGAAAGCCAGCTGGGTGACTTTGGGCCAATCACCAAGAGATGGTGAGTTCTAGTCCCGCCTTAGACATTAAAGCCAGGTGGGTGACTTTGGGCCAATCATCAGGAGACTATGAGTTCTAGTCCCGCCTTACACTTGAAAGACAGCTGGGTGACTTTGGGGCCAGTCCCTCTCTCTCTCTCAATCCAACCCACCTCACAGGGTTGTTGTTGGGGGGAAAAATAGGAGGGAGAAGATGAATTGGATATACTTGCCACCTTGAGTTATTTGCAGAAATAATAAAGATGGGATACAAAAACATAAAAAAATAAATTCGTATGTGCTAAATTTCAAATAATGATTGGACAATATGTTCTGCAAAATCATTGCAAGGTTTTTCTCATTGCTTTTTACCTTTGCTCAGGAAATCAAAACTGAATTATTGCCAATTCAGTCGGGAACTTTCTTGGCGAATTCCGACCCTGTGGAAATAATTAATTTTGAGGTGAGAACCCCATAAAGGTGTGGGTCCTTTTCGGGGGGTCCCCAGATCCACAGATTGAGAGGGGATAAGATTTTTGAGGCGTCCAACAGCATCTTTGGATGATGAAGTGTCTGGTTCAATCTTCAATTACAAGGCCTCACCTTACAGCAGCTCATTTAGTGACCAAAGTTACCACGGCCCTGAGAAAAGTGACTTATGACCGTTTTTCACAGATTCGACCATTGCAGCCTCCTCACGATATGATCAAAATTCAGGCCACTGACTCGTATTTATGACGGTCGCAGTGTCCCGGGGTCACGCGATCGCCTTTTGTGACATTCTTGACAAGCAAAGTCCAGGCGGAAGGCGGATTCACTTAACAACGGTGATATTCACTTAACAACCACAGTGATACGCTTAACAACCGGGGCGAGAAAAATGGGGCGAAACTCAGTTCATAACTGTCTCGCTACGGCCATTGTGGTCGTAAGGCGAGGACCATCCGGTAGAAGCCACTGCTGAGCGCCGATGGAAACGGCCAAGATTTTTAGGGGGGGGGGGGTTCTGGAGCACCCCCTCCTCCTTCCCCTTGAGTGGCCATGCCAGAAAGCCTGGCTCCAGAATGGACTTTCTTCCTTTTCCCCAAAT
>CM075963.1:8859871-8937817 GCA_038048745.1 Coluber constrictor foxii | reverse complement strand
CCTTTCCTTTCCTTTCCTTTCCTTTCCTTTCCTTTCCTTTCCTTTCCTTTCCTTTCCTTTCTCTTTCCTTCCTCTCCTCTCCTCTCCATCTCCTCTCCTCTCCTCTCCTCTCCTCTCCTCTCCTCTCCTCTCCTCTCCTCTCCTCTCCTCTCCTCTCCCTCTCCATCCATCCTTTCCCTTCCCTCCCCTCCCCTTCCCACTTCCCTACTATCCCACCCAAAAAATATACCTCACAAATTTACTTTTCCTACTAACTACAGGGAAAATCTATTTCCTGCATGAACTGGTGATCCGTGGCTCAGCTGGCGGGTCCGAAGAACTAAGCAGGGTTGGGCCAGTTAAAATGTGGATGGGAGACCACCAGGATGTTCCAGGGCTCTAGATTGAAATTGCAGAGTCGAAACTCTACTGGACAAGGCAAGAGACGATCTCTTCCCTCTTGCTGCAAAACCAATTCCTGAGCCGAGCCACGGTGGTGTTTGAGTGGCCCTGACCATTTCCCAAGCTGTTGAGGACTGGGCTTAATTGGCCTTTGGATGGGAGGCCACCAGGAATAGAAAGATACGTGCTGGCCAGGAAGTTGAAAATGGCCCTCCCCAGAGGCAGGCAAGGATGGAACTTCCATGGTTTTGTTAGGAAAAAGACATGGGCTTGACTCCAAAAATTTGTACGTAGTCCTCGACTTACAACAGTTCATTTAGTGACTGTTGAAGTTACAACGGCACTGGAAAAGTGATTTACGGACCGTTTTTCTTGCTTAGGACCGTTGCAGCATCTGCAGGCGATCCAAATTCAGAGGCTTGGCAACTGACTCGTTTTTATGACGGGGGCAGCGTCCCGTGGTCACGCAATCCCTTTTTGCGACCTTCTGACAAGCAAAGCCAGAGTCGCTTAACGACCGGGTTACTAACTTAACAACTGCAGCCATTCATTTAAAAATTGTGGCAAGAAAGTCGTAAAACGAGGCTTGTCGAATGTCTCGCTTAAAAACAAGAAATTTGGGACTCCCGTTGTGGCCGTAAGTCGAGGACTATGTGTATTTCGCAGGAGCTACTCACAAAATCCAAGAGATCTGGGGGAAATGTCCCACTTTTGCAAAGAGATCAGCCGATCCCTGGCTCAGTGGATCACGGCTGGGGAGCCCCCGCTGTGCCATTTGGCTCTTTTAAAGTTATATTTTTTTTAAAAAAAAATAATCACAGAAAAAGAAGAAAAAGAGTCAAAACACGAGATAATTATAATGCGATTATGGTACATAATAGAAACCAGGCATGGAAAAGGTTTTAAAAAGTGAGAAAAATGCAAGAGAGGGAAGAACATAAAAAAGGTATAATAACATCTCATAGCAATTAGAGCTACATTTCTATATATAGTTATCTAATGTAAATATTATTCAGGCCCATATAGATTGGTTTCTAATGCATTTACATAGCTTAATTCTCTCTTCTTTTTGGGGGGGGGGGATAATATGCAGAGTTTGAAAAAATGAGTCTTTTCCATGGAAAGTCTGTGCCCCTCCTAGATGGCTTTCAACCAGTCCTCGACTTATGCCCACAATGGAGCCCAAAATTTCTGTGACATTTGTTAAGTGAGTGGTGCCCCATTGTACGATCTTTCTTGCTGCCGTTGTTAAGTGAGTCACTGCGATTGTTAAGTTAGTCCCCGCGGGTCGTTAAGCGAATCAGGGCTCCCCCCTTTGATTTGTCGAAAGGTCGCAAAAGAGGATCTGGGGATCCTGGGGGACACTGCGACCGTCATAAATATGAGACAGTTGGGAAACATCTGGATTTTGCTTGCGTGATCATTCGGAGGCTGCAACGGTCATAAATGTGAAAAATGGTCCCGTGTCACTTTTTTAGGGCTCTTGTAACTTTGAACAGTCGTTAAATGAACCGTTGCAAGTCGAGGACTACCTGTGTAGCAGCCATAGAAGGAAGGAAGGAGGGAGGGAGCGAGTGAGCGAGCAGGAAGGAAGGAAGGAAGGAAGGAAGGAAGGAAGGAGAAAGAACAAAAAGAAAGAAAAAGGAAAGAAGGAAGGAGAAAGAAGGAAGGAAGGAGAAAGAACAAAAAGTAAGAAAAAGGAAAGAAGGAAGGAGAAAGAAGAAAAGATAAGAAAGAAAGACAAAGGAAGGAAAAAGGAGAAAGAACAAAAAGAAAAAGAAAAAAGGAAGGAGAAAGAAGGAAGGAATGAAGAAAGAAAAAGATGAAGGAGAAAAAACAAAAAGAAAGAAAGAAAAAGGAAGGAAGGAAGGAAAGAGAAGGAAGGAGGGAGGGAGCGAGTGAGCGAGCAGCAGGAGAGAAGGAATGAGAAAGAACAAAAAGAAGAAAAAAGAAGGCAGGAAGGAGGGAGCGAGCGAATGAGCAGAAAGGAAGGAAGGAGAAAGAACAAAAGAAAGAAAAGGAAAGAAGGAAAGAGAAAGAAAGAAGGAAGGAAGAAAGAAAAAGGAAGGAAGGAAGGAAAAAGAAAGGGAGGGAGGGAAGGAAAGAAAAAGGAGAAAGAAGAAGGAAGGAAGGAAGGAAGGAAGGAAGGAAGGAAGGAAGGAAGGAAGGAAGGAAGAATGGATTAGACTAGAAGACCTCCATGGTCCCCTCAGTTTTAGGATTGTATGATTTCAGGTCCTAGGAGGAAGGAAGAGAGGGAGGGGGGGTGGGGCTATGGGTGGATGCTCCTCAGAGGGAGTTGAACCTAGAAATAAAGAGAAATTTTCTGACAGTGAGAACAATTACCCGTGGAACAGCTGGCCACCAGAAGTTGTGGGTGCACCATCACTGGTAGTGTTTAAGAAGAGATTGGACCACCATTTGTCCGGAATGATACATGGTCTCTTGTTCAAGCAGGGTTGTCTAGAAGACCTCCAAGGTCCCTTCCAGCCCTAGAATTCTACGACTCCACGAGTCACATGACAAGAAAGTAAGACTTTAATGTCTCTTCAGCAGCGGCACAGATGCTTGTTGGCGATGGACTCTGCTGTCCTCGGTGGCAGCGAAGCAGGGGCCGGAGGGCATCTGTTGGAGAGGGTGGAACAGATGGCCTCGAAAGTCCCTTCAAACACCCACTCCGTCACTCTTTTTTAAAAAAAATAAAAAGAAATCACAGAGAACAACTTCTCACCCAGCAAGGGGAGGCTTCTCCTTCCCTTGCAGCTGTTTTTGGCAGCTTCCTAAAAACGTGGACTTTGGTCTGCCCTTCGGTTTGGGGCAGAAACGGGAAGCCCCCCTTTTTTAGTGGTGGGAAAAGGGTGGGTGGGCCGTGGGGGATCTTTTCTCACATGGGAAGTGGTCAGCCCCAGCGCTGTGACCTTGGGCCCAGGGATATAGGAAGAAAGACTGAGACATGAAACCGGTTTGGGAAGAATGTAGAACATAAAATCCCAGGGCTGGAAGGGACCTTAGAGGTCTTCTACTCTAACCCCCTTGCTCAGGCAGGAAACCCTATATACATTCCAGACAAATTCAATCTCTTCTTAAAAACTTCCAATGATGGAGCACCCACTTCTGGTGGCAAGCTGTTCCACTGGTTAATTGTCCTCACTGTTAGGAAATTTCTCCTTAGTTCTAAGTTGCTTCTCTCCTTGATGAAGTTTCCATCCGTTGCTTCTTCTCCTGTTCTCAGGGGCTTTGGAGAATAGCTTGACTGCCACTTCTTTGGGGCAGCCCCTCAAATATTGGAAGATGCTATCATGTCTCCCCTGGTCCTTTTTTTCATTCCTGCAACCGTTCTTCATATATTTTATCTTCCAGTCCCCTCATCCTCTTTGTGGCTCTTCTCTGCACTCTTTCTAGAGTCTCCACATCTTTTTTTACACCGTGGCGACCAAAACTGGATGCAGAATTCCCAAGTGTGGCCTTACCAGGGCATTGTAAAGTGGTATTAACACTTCACACAATCTGATTCTGTCTCTCTGTTGATGCAGGCCCGCAGAACTGTGTTGGCTTTTTTAGCAGCTGCTGCACACCGGCTGGCTCAGATTTAAGCGATTGTCCACTAGGACTCCAAGGTCCCTCTCACAGTTACTACTATTGAGCCAATGACCACCTATTCCAAACCCTTACTAACCTAGGTTTTTCTAACCTAGGTTCAGGACCTTAATTTTCATACTCCTGAAGTGAATCTCGTTGGAGAAGACCCATTGCTCAAATCTGCCCACATCCTTCTGGATCTTTGAGTCTGTTCTTCCAAAGTGTTAGCAATTCTCCCCATCCACGGAATGACCTTCAAATGAAACGTTTCTTTTCTTGCTCATGGTATCTAACAGTCTTGGGCACCAAAGTCATTGGGTCTTCTATGGACATGGCTTGGCAACAGATTCCTGTTATAGTGTTGCGACCTCCATGGTGCAATCTTGGTTTGATGGGGGTTTTCTTATGGTTACCAAGATGTGGAGACTCTGAAAGAGTGCAGAGAAGAGCAACCATGATGATGGAGGCTCAAACATAGGAAGAACGGTTGCAGGAACTGGGCCTGGCTGGTCTAGGAAGAGAAGGACCAGGGGAGACAGGAGAGCATCTTCCAATATTTGAGGGGCTGCCCCAGAGAGGAGGAAGGGGGTCAAGCTATTCTCCAAAGCACCCGAAGGCCAGACAAGGAATAATGGATGGAAATTGAACAAGGAGAGGTTCAACCTGGAAATAAGGAGAACTTTCTGACAGGGAGAACAATCAATCCATGGAACAGAAGTTGCCTTCAGAAGTTGTGGGAGCTTCATCCTGGAGGCTTCAAGAAGAGACCAGACTGCCATTTGCCAGAAATGGTGTAGAGTTTCTTGCTTGGGCATGGGGTTGGACTAAATGACCTCCAAGGTCCCTTCCAACTCTTGTTATTTCAGTTAAATATCTCACACATTCTCCATCTTTCAAATGGTCATTTCTCTCAGCGGACGGTGACCATTTGTTGACTTCAGTGTGGCTCATCCAACCGATTGCAGCCAATAGATTGTAGCTTAATCTTCATCCGTCCCTTTTCTTTTTTCTTTTTCTTTTCTTCTGCTGCGTCCTTGTTTTACTAGCAAGTGGAGAGGAAAAAACCGGAACATTTATAAATATAACTGGGTTTCCATGAGCTACTGTGGAAGCAAGCATCATCTGGCGGCGTTGGCTGTCATGGCGCCGTGCCTCTCGTTTTGCCGTCGCAAGAAGAAAACATTGATTATTTTGCATGCTGTAGAGCATCCAAAGAGAAAAAATTAAGCCATCTGTACGGGCTAAGAAAAAAAAAACAAAACACAACTTGGCCTATCCCAAGCATCACGTGCAAATCGGTTGAAAATGTATTTACTATTGATTTTGCAAGGTGGGATAATTCATTCCGTGCTCCTCACTGTGAGGTAAAAGCAGAGCTTTGAAAATCTCTGCGGCTTCTAAGTGTCTCAACTTGGCACTCTTGCCTCCAGAAATGATGGTTTGCTTCATCCCTGGAGGTCTTTAAGAAGAGACTGACGGCCACCAGCCTGGAATGGTCTAGGGTGGGGTTCTCCAACCTGGCCACTTTAAGACTTGTGGACTTCAACTCCCAGAATTCCTCAGTTTGCTGGCTGAGGAATTCTGGGAATTGAAGTCCACAAGTCTTAAAGTGGCCAAGGTTGGAGACCTGTGGTCTATGGTCTCCTGCCTGAACGGGGGGTTAGACTAGAAGACCTCCACGGTCCCTTCCAACTCTGTTATTTTATGTTACTCTATGCTTCAGTTTTTGGTTTTTTTTTATTGAATTAAATTAAATTAAATTAAATTTCTCGGGAGACTCAGGGCGGCTTACAGTGCGTTAAGCAATAGCCTTCATTACTTTTGTATATTTTTTATACAAGGTCAGCTTATTGCCCCCACAAACTGGGTCCTCATTTCACCTACCTGAGAAAGGATGGAAGGCTGAGTCAACCTTGAGCCTGGGGAGATTCGAACTTACAGTAATTGCAGACAGATGAATGTTAATAACAGGCTTTAGTCTGCTGAGCTATCTTTATTCTTCGTCCTCTGCATTCTATTCTTCTCTCCTGCATTCTGTTCTTCTCTTCTCTTCTCTTCTCTTCTCTTCTCTTCTCTTCTCTTCTCTTCTCTTCTCTTCTCTTCTCTCTCTTCTGCATTCTCTTCTTCTATTCTCTCTGCATTCTCTTCTATTCATCTCTTCTCTTCTGCATTTTTTTTTTAAATTAGGTTTATATGCGCCCTTCTCCGGAGACTCAGGGCGGCTTACAGTGCGTTAAGCAAGAGCCTTCATACTTTTGTATATTTATACAAAGTCAGCTTATTGCCCCCACAAACTGGGTCCTCAATTGACCTACCTTAGAAAGGATGGAAGGCTGAGTCAACCTTCAGCCTGGTGAGATTTGAACTTACAGTAATTGCAGACAGATGAATGTTAATAACAGGCTTTAGTCTGCTGAGCTATCTTTATTCTTCTCTTCTGCATTCTATTCTTCTCTCCTGCATTCTTCTCTTCTCTTCTCTTCTCTCTCTCTCTTCTCTTCTCTTCTCTTCTCGTCTCTTCTCTTCTCTTCTCTTCTCTTCTCTTCTCTTCTCTTCTCTTCTGCATTCTCTTCTCTTCTGCATTCTATTCTATTCATCTCTTCTCTTCTGCATTTTTTTAAAAAATTAGGTTTATATGCCGCCCTTCTCCGGAGACTCAAGGCGGCTTACAATGCGTTAAGCAATAGCCTCCATACTTTTGTATATTTATATAAAGTCAGCTTATTGCCCCCACAAACTGGGTCCTCAATTGACCTACCTTAGAAAGGATGGAAGGCTGAGTCAACCTGGAGCCTGGGAGATTCGAACTTACTGTAATTGCAGACAGCTGATGTTAATCACAATGCTTTTTAGTCTGCTGAGCTATCCAGGCTCTTCTGATAGAAGTTGAAGTGTCTCTTTTGAGTTGTCCTTTAGCAAGCTTCTTTGGAGTTGATTGAGATCAACTCATGGTGGCTTAGAACAGAATAGAATAAATACAGTTGGAAGGGACCTTGAGGTCTTCTAGTCCAACCCCCTGCCCAGGCAGGAAACCCTACACCGCTTCACTGATAGGTCCATGTTATTTTCTTTGAAATCATCCAGAAATCATCTCGCCTTTTCTTTTCTTTTTTTAAAAAACTTTTATTGAAGTATATAATAGTACAATTCAACCTTTTTCGGTTCAGTGGTGTTTGTCAATAGATACAAGTTATTTACATGGTGTTCTGTATTTACTTAGTTTTCTTCAGGTAAATAATAATACTTAATTGTCATTGATTATTATTATTATTAATCACTACACTCCCTCTTGCTTGCCTTCTGCTTCTTAATTCCATCCACTTATACCACATCTCCCACACTGTGCAATATTCCAAATTTCTCTTTCGTTTACCTCGTCTGTTAATTTATTCATCTCGGCACATTCTAATATTTTTTTGATTACATGTTCCTCCGGTGGTAGCTTTCTCTCTTTCCAGTAATGGGCGTAGGTTATTCTGGCTGCTGTTGTAATATGTATAATTAGATACCTCTATTTTCACGTATGCCCTTTTCAGAATTCCCAGGAGAAAAGTTTCTGGTTCTAGATCCGTGTTTTCTTCTATCATTTCTGAAATCCAGCTCTGAATTCTTTCCAAAATTTCATCGCGTCAGGACACGTCCACCAGCAATGGTAGAAGGTGCCTTCATGGCAACCATATTTCCAACAATTTGGGTTCATATTGGGGTAAGTTTTTGCTATTCTGGTGGGGGCTAAATGCCACCCGTATAGCATCTTACATTGGTTTTCCTTATACGCTAGATTACTGTTCAGATGGTTTCCCATTCATTTAAGTTTATGCCTGCGTCCAATATTTTTGGCCCATGCTATCATTTGGTCTTTGACGACCTCTTCCATCATATCATATTCCATTTTGTCTTTTCTAAGCTTCAAGGTTCTAATCCTCCAACTTCCCATTCTTGTTTACAGTCCCAGGAAACCCCAGGATGAATCCCAGATCCCAATTTCCTTAGCTTCTCATCCAGACAAGGTCAACCCTGTCAAAATGTGAATCCCACCAGTTTAGCTACTGGATAGAAAGCTCAGACCCTGGGACTCAAAAGTGTGTTCAGATGAAACCCAGAGTCAACCGGATCACTTTCTCTTTTTTAAAAAAATAAACTTTATTTACATTTTCAATTAAAAACAAACAATGATCAGACAGACAAACATCAATACAATACAGTACAATACAAAAAAACATGTGTATAAGAGTGACCCTAACCCCTTTACCCAAATATCCTACATTTTGGTTTTTATTATAATCCGGAGGTGACGGAACAATTTACATCTCTTCATACATCAATCTAATCTTTTCTACTTCATTACATACATATACTATATATTATATTATTTTACATATTCTATGTTACATCCTGATAAAAATATATTTCCTCATCTATTTTACCATTGCTTTCTTTTTCTTGATCCATCTATAAAGTTTTTCCCATGATAAACATATCGCGTTTGATCTTGTTTTTAGTTAATTTATCCGCCTCAACCGGATCACTTTCTGATCAACGTGGCATTTCGTGGCTACTGATTTCAGCCAACAAAGTCACTTCTTCGCAAGGGTGTCTGAATTGGGTATGTCTCTAGTTTAATGAAAAGAAGGACTAGAGGAGACATGAAGCAGTGTTTCAATCTCTCAGGGGCTGCCCCAAAGAAGAGGAGTCAAGCTATTCTCCAAAGCACCTGAGGGCAGGAGAAGAAGCAACGGATGGAAACTCATCAAGAGAGAAGCAACCTAAAACTAAGGAGAAACTTCCTATAGTGAGGACAATTAACCAGAGGAACAGCAGAAGTCGTGGGTGCTCCATCACTGGAGGTTTTCAAGAGAGATTGGACATCCATTTGTCTGAAATGGCTCAGGGATTCCTTGCTTGAGCAGGAGGTCGGACTAGATGACCTCGGAGGTCCCTTCCAACCTATGATTCTGTGATCTCAGGCTGGGGGTGGTCTAGAAGGCCTCCAAACAGGGGTGAAATCCAGCAGGTTCTGACAGGTGGTGGAGAACCGTTAGTGGAATTTTGAGCCGTTCGGATTTTGAGGTCGGAAGGAGTCCCCCCCCCTCATTGAAAGATTTGTACAATGGGAAAACTCACGTGTGGAAGTTTGTTAGCAGCTCAGTCAATCCAAACTGTAAGGCAGATGAGCATGCCAGGAAAAGATTCACCCATCTTGTGCACGAAATCATGAAAAAGGAACATTTGGCCTGCTGGCAAATTCTCTTCCAGAACTTCCCCACTGTTGCATCCCGAGACTGACTGACTGTCTTCCTTCCTCCTTCCTTCTTCCTTCCTTCCTTCTTCCTTCCTTCCTTCCTTCCTTCCTTTCTTCTCTTCTTTCTTTCTTTCTTTCTTTCTTTCTTTCTTTCTTTCTTTCTTTCTTTCTTCTCCTCTTCTCCTCCTTCTCCTTCTCTTCCTCCTCCTTCCTCTTCCTCTTCTTCTTCCTCTCCTCCTCCTCCTCCTCCTTCACTATTATTTTAATTTTAATTCTTCTTCCCCTCCTTCTCCCCCTCCTCCATCTTCTCCTTCTCATCATCATCATCACCACTATTATTTTAATTCTCCTCTTCCTCCTTCCCTTCCTCTTCTTCTTCCTCTCCTCCTCCTTCTTCACTATATTTTAACTTTAATTCTTCTTCTTCTCCTCCTTCTCCCCCTCCCTCATCTTCGCCTTCTCCATCATCATCATCATCACCACTATTATTTTAATTCTCCTCCTCCTCCCCCTTCCTCTTCCTCTTCTTCCTCTCCTCCTCCTTCTTCACTATTATTTTATTTAATTCTTCTTCTTCTCCTCCTTCTCCCCCTCCCTCATCTTCGCCTTCTCCATCATCATCACATCACCACTTTTATTTTAATTCTCCTCCTCCTCCTTCCCCTTCCTCTTCTTCTTCCTCTCCTCCTCCTTCTTCACTATTATTTTAATTTTAATCTTCTTCTTCTCCTCCTTCTCCCCCTCCTCCATCTTCTCCTTCTCCATCATCATCATCACCACTATTATTTTAATTCTTCTCCTCCTCCTCCTTCCCCTTCTCTTCTTCCTCTCCTCCTCCTTCTTCACTATTATTTAATTTTACTTCTTCTTCCTCTCCTTCTCCTCCTCCTCCATCTTCTCCTTCTCCATCATCATCATATCACCACTATTATTTTAATTCTCCTCCTCCTCCCCCTTCCTCTTCTTCTTCTCTCCTCCTCCTTCTTCACTATTATTTAATTTTACTTCTTCTCCTTCTCCTCCTCCTCCATCTTCTCCTTCTCCATCATCATCATCATCACCACTATTATTTTAATCTTCTCTTCCTCCTCCTCACAGATAGACAGACAGACAGATAGACAGACAGACATAAAATGAGAGATTTGAACAGAGATGTATTTTAATGGAATAACAGAGTTGGAAGAGACCTTCTTCTATTCCAAACCTCTGCCTAGGATCATAGGAGCGTAGAATCCTAGGGCTGGAAGGGAATATGGAGAATAGAATAAGAATAAAATATTGGAATGGGAATAGGAATGAATTAGGAGAGGACAGGAAAGTAGAGGACAACGACAGGATATGTCAAGCAAGAGACCCTATTCCATTCAGACAAGTGGCTGCCCAGTCTCTTCTAAAAGCCTCCAGTGATGGAGCTCCTACAACTTCTGGTGGCAAGTCGTTCCACAGGTTAATTGTCCTCACTGTTAGGAAGTTCTTTCTTAATTCCAGGTTGGCTTCTCTCCTTGATTAGTTTCCATTCATTGCATCTTCTCCTGCCTTCAGGGGCTTTGGAGAATAGCTTGACCCCCTCTTCTTCTTTGGGGCAGCTCCTCAAATACTGGAGGAGCCTTGGTGGCGCAGCTGATTAAAGTGGTGTTAAAGTGACACCAGCTGCCTGCCATTACTGCAAGTTCGAATCTCACCAGGCTCAAGGTTGACTCAGCCTTCCGTCCTTCCGAGGGAGGTAAAATGAGGACCCAGATTATGGTGGCAATAAGCTGACTTTGTATAAAATAGAACACCGCTTGGGGGGGCCCGAAAGCCCTATTAAGCAGGTATATACAAAAGTAGGAAGGCTATTGCTTAATGCATTGTAAGCGTCTCTGAGTCTCCGGAGAAGGGCAGCATATAAATCGAATCAATCAATCAATCACTGCTATCATGTCTCCCCTAGTCCTTCTTTTCTCTAGACTGGCCAAATCCTGCAACTGTTCATATGTTTTATTCCCCTTTGATCCTCTTGGTTGCTCTTCTCTGCACTCTTCCTTGAGTCTCCACATCGTTTTTACATCGTGGCAACCAAAACTGGGGCTCTGGTCCAACCCCCAGATACCCTGTGTCATTTCAGACAAACAGGTTACCTTTTTTTGATTTTGGAAATAGCTTCCAATTCTCTCTCTCTCTCTCTCTCTTTTTTGGGTGGAGTGGATAGGTTGAAAGGTGGGATCAGATGCTGTTCTCTGTAGAATAAATAACATTTTCTTTCCCACTTTCCAACCTCCAAATACAGTCAATATAATCTGTCCGAATCCTTTTTATTTGCAGCTCTGTCGATTTTCCCTCCGGCCGTAGGAAATCGTCTCTCTTTTTTTCCCCCCTTTTTTGACAATACGTCAAATTTCTCCTCCTCTCATCTGGAAAACCGCCGATGATTGATGGTCGTTGCAGCCGCTTTCGATAAAAGTCAGTTGCTAACGGTTTGCAGAATAGATGGCTTCTCTTACTACCGCTTTATCCCTCTTCATCTCAGCCCATGTTTCCCTTTCTCTGGGGAAGAAACGTGGGGCCTCTGATCTGTCATAAATACGTCTCGTCTCAGAAACGGAAAATGCATTTTCCGGCCTGCTGAGATCTGGAAATTTAATTCTTGTTCGATTCCTCTCTGCAATCCAGGTTGTTTGTAGGAGGGAGCTGCATTTTTGCACAACAGGTTGTGTTTTTTCCACAATTTAGGGGTCTGGCCCTGGGGTGAAATCCAGCAGGTTCTGACAGGTTCTGGAGAACCGGTAGTGGAAATTTTGAGTAGTTTGGAGAACTTGCAAATACCACCTCTGGCTGGCCCCAGAGTGGGGAAGGAATGGAGATTTTGCAGTATTCTTCCCCTGGAGTGGGGAGGGAATGGAGATTTTGCAATGTTTTTCCTCTGTAGTGGGGAGGGAATGGAGATTTTGCAGTATTCTTCCCCTGGAGTAGGGAGATTTTGCAATATTCTTCCCCTGAAGTGGGGAGAGAATGGAGATTTTGCAATGTTTTTCCTCTGTAGTGGGGAGGGAATGGAGATTTTGCAGTATGCTTCCCCTGGAGTAGGGAGATTTTGCAATATTCTTCCCCTGAAGTGGGGAGAGAATGGAGATTTTGCAATGTTTTTCCTCTGTAGTGGGGAGGGAATGGAGATTTTGCAGTATTCTTCCCCTGGAGTGGGGAGGGAATGGAGATTTTGCAGTATTCTTCCCCTGGAGTGGGGAGGGAATGGAGATTTTGCAGTATTCTTCCCCTGGAGTGGGGAGGGAATGGAGATTTTGCAGTATTCTTCCCCTGGAGTAGGGAGGGAATGGAGATTTTGCAGTATGCTTCCCCTGGAGTAGGGAGATTTTGCAGTATTCTTCCCCTGGAGTGGGGAAGGAATGGAGATTTTGCAGTATCCTTCCCCTGCCACGCCCACCAAGCCACACCACACCCACCAAGCCACGCCCACAGAACCGGTAGTAAAAAAAATTTGGATTTCACCACTAGTCTGGCCCCTCTAAATATAGGGAGCAAACGACCTGGACTGGGCTGGTTAAAATATGTACATATAGTCCACTCATTTAGTGACCGTTTGAAGTTATAACAGTACAGGAAAAAAAGACTGGTTTTTCACGCTTAACGACCATTGCAGCATCCCCCTGGTCACGTGATCCAAATTCAGAAGCTTGGCAACTGGCGTGTTCTGATGACAGTTGCAGTGCCCCTTTTGTGACCGTCGGACAAGCAACGTCAGCGGGGAAGCCCGATTCGCTTAACAACCGGGTGACTCAGTTAAGAACTGCCGTGATTCACTTAGCCCCTGGGGCAAGAAAGGAGGTAAAACGGGGCGAAACGCACTTCATAAGCCTCGCTGAGCAACGGGAATGTTGGGCTCCGTTGTGGTCGTAACTCGAGAACTTCTGTAGCTCCTGCGGTGTTGGACAAAGATGGAGTGTTTTCTTGCAGGAAGAAAAAGAGAATGAAGATTGAGGGGTCCTTGGAGCTCTCTTGAGCCTTGCTGGTTTTGCAGACATTTAATTACCCAACTAGGTAACATAATCAATGTTAGGAAGGGGTGGAGTTTGCTCTATGTTCATATATAGTTGGGTAATTAATTAAATGCCTTCAAGAAAACCACCAAGCTCATATAACATCAAGTACCCCAGAGTTCTTACCCTTCCTTCCTTCCTTCCTTCCTTCCTTCCTTCCTTCCTTCCTTCCTTCCTTCCTTCCTTCCTTCCTTCCTTCCTTCCTTCCCTGAAGATGTTACCTAGTTGGGTAGTTAAAATGCCTGCAAGAAAACCAACAAGGCTCAGAGAGCACCCAGGACCTCTCATGTCAACCCTGAGCTACAAATATATTCTCCTTTATTGGAATAAAGATTGTCAGATGGATTTAACTGTGTTTTTTTCCGGAAACCTGTCCAGATGTCTTGGATTATCAGCCCTATCCTCTGAGATGGGGATAATGGAAGACATCGAGCTGGACGAGAGCTTGGAGGTCTTCTAGTCCAGCCTCTCCTTGCTCAAGAGGAGACCCTATGCTGTACCATTTCAGACAAAGCACCCATTTGAAAAAACAAAAACAAACCCACATTTCTGCAAACTTGCTAGGACCCCAAATTCATTGCCATCATGTGGGGTGAAGGACTCCATGGACTATGGCTGTTTGCAATTGATTGATTGATTGATCCATCCATCCATCCATCCATGGATTGTCCGTTTAATTCAGAGGTCTTCAAACTTGGCCGCTTTAAGACTTGTCGACTTCAACTCCCAGAATTCTCCAGCCAGCTATGCTGGCTGGAGAATTCTGGGAGTTGAAGTCCACAAGTCTTAAAGCAGCCATGTTTGAAGGCCTCTGACATAGAGCATAGCTGGCTGGAGAATTCTGGGAGTTGAAGTCCACCAGTCTTAAAGCGGCCATGTTTGAAGGCCTCTGACATAAGAGCATAGCTGGCTGGGGAATTCTGGGAGTTGAAGTCCACAAGTCTTAAAGCGGCCATGTTTGAAGACCTCTGACATAAGAGCATAGCTGGCTGGAGAATTCTGGGAGTTGAAGTCCACAAGTCTTAAAGCGGCCATGTTTGAAGGCCTCTGACAAAGAGCATGGCTGGCTGGAGAATTCTGGGAGTTGAAGTCCATTAGTCTTAAAGCGGCCATGTTTGAAGGCCTCTGACATAAGAGCATAGCTGGCTAGGGAATTCTGGGAGTTGAAGTCCACAAGTCTTAAAGCGGCCAAGTTTGAAAACCTCTGGTTTAATTGATTGAGTCCCATTGCTGTCTGTTGAAGTCCATTCAACAACTGTCCCGCTTAGCAACGGAAATTCAGGGCTCCCTTTTGGTCATGAGATGAGGATGATCCGTAAATTGTAAAAAAAAAAAAAAAAAAGCAAAAATTAAGCAGCATTCTTCTTTTCTCCATAGGAACTGAGCGATGTCTCGCCCCGCATGGCTGCCCCCCAAGAACTCCAGTGAACCGGTGGGCCACGTCACCGCAAGGATGGAGACGACCCACACTTTTGGGACCCCCAGCATTTCCGTTTCCACTCAGCAGACCCCCAAAAAATTTGCTCCGGTGGTAGCTCCCAAGCCAAAATACAACCCTTACCGGGCAGAACTCGAAGGTAAGAGAATTTTTTTTCTCTTCGTTTTGCAAATTGCATCCTTTCTTTTCCCTCTCTCTTTCTTTCATCCTTGCAGGTTTTAAGAACCATAAAATCCAGGGAAACATTGGATAAAAAGCCTTTTTGTGGACTTTATGTGTTTGAGTGCATGTGTGTGTAAGTACAAGAGAAAGAGAGAAATAATAATTGTAACTGGAACAAAAATGCAAGGTTTGAAGATGGGAAAAAATTAATTGCACTTCTGCGCCTCTTTTATAAAAGGACTTGAAAAGTTGAACATTTTTTTTTAATTGTAGCATTTGAGAGTTGTTGGGGTTTTTTTTAACAAGCTGTCCTTGGGGCAGGGGTGTGTGGGTGGAATAAATCACACACACACACACACACACACACACACAAATACACACACACACAGCACAAAAACCTTGTCCAATACATTGAAATAGCTTGAATTGTGGAGTCTAGAATAAACGGATTTTTCAATCTTCTGTTGTCTGTG
This sequence comes from Coluber constrictor foxii, assembly GCA_038048745.1. Lineage (NCBI taxonomy): Eukaryota > Metazoa > Chordata > Lepidosauria > Squamata > Colubridae > Coluber > Coluber constrictor. Next base: position 8,922,508 of record CM075963.1, on the reverse strand, counting down.
GGGAAAACAGACTTTGCTGCGGGAGTGTGTATTTGTGTGTTTTTGCGCGGGGAAAACGAAGCTCCGCTTGACTTAAGGAGATTTTAACAATACCCTGACCAGACTTTGCTCCAAATTCTTCAGCAAAGAAGGACAAAAAACTGTAAAACTGACTTGGAGAGCAGAGAATAGGAAGCTGTCGGATGAGTCTCCGTTCCCGTAATGCGAGGTAGCCTTAACTGAGTCAAGAAGTGAAAGTGGCCACGCAGGGAAAGTTTCATCCCTAAACCTTAAATTCTGCCTAAATAAAATAATAAAATAAAAGCAAGCTTATTCCGGTCCTATCTGCAAGAGATTTTCCTTTTTTTTTTTCTAAATTGCAAAATTGCCGAAGAAGTCGGGTGGAGTCAAAAGAGGAATCAGCCTAGAATCCCTACATAGCCACAAATGTACCAAACCCAGTCCACCTTAGCTGACTCCTAGTAGGGGCTAAACGATATCCCTCAAGTGCTTTTTTTCCCCCCAAAAGGCAACTGGACTTTTCTTTTCTTTTCCCCTAAGGCAACCGTCTCCTATTTATGACGGTTGCGACCTTCTGACCCACAAAGGCAACAAAGTCTGACCCACAAAGCCAGGCTTAAAGCTCACTTCACCGGTGAGGTCAGAAAAGTTGTAAAATGGGGCCAGGCCCGCTTAACAGTTGTCATGCTTACGGACATTTGGGGCTCCGCTGTGGTCGTAAGTCGAGGACTGCCTGTATGTCCAGCTGGAGAGACCAGCCACGGAGAAGGCACGGTGAAAGCAAAAATGCAGAACAAGGGGATTTCTCCATTGGCCCACCTTCCTGGAGGTTGCAATGATGAGCTTCTAATAGTAATAATCAGAACAGAGCTGGAAGGGACCTTGGAGGTCTTCTAGTCCAACCCTTGCTCAAGCAGGAGACCTGTTACCATTCCAGACAAATGGAAAACCTCTAGTGATGAAGCACCCACAAGTTTTGGTGGCAAGTTGTTCCAATGGTTAATTGTCCTCGCTGGGGTCAGGAAGTTTCTCCTTAGTTCTAGGTTGCTTCTCTCCTTGGTTAGTTTCCATCTATTTCCTTCCTTCCTTCCTTCCTTCCTCCTCTGTCCTTTCTTTCTTTCTTTCTTTCTTTCTTTCTTTCTTTCTTTCTTTCTTTCTTTCTTTCTTTCTTTCTTCCTTCCTTCCTTCCTTCCTTCCTTCCTTCCTTCCTTCCTTCCTTCCTTCCTTCCTTCCTTCCTTCCTTCCTTCCTTCCTTCCTTTCTCTTTCTTTCTTTTTTCTTTCCTCCCTCTTATTACCATCTCCTCCCTCCCTCCCTCCCTCCTTTCCTCCCTCCCTTCCTCTCATTATTATCTCCTTCCTTCCTTCCCTCCCTCCTCCTTTCCTCTCTCCCTCTGTCCTTTCTTTCTTTCTTTCTCACTTTTTCTTTCTTTCTTTCTTTCTTTCTTTCTTTCTTTCTTTCTTTCTTTCTTTCTTTCTTCTTTCTTTCTTTCTTTCTTTCTTTCTTTCTTTCTTCTCTTTCTTTTCTCCCTCTCATTATCATCTCCTTTCCTCCCTCCCTCTGTCCTTTCTTTCTTTCTTTCTTTCTTTCTTTCTTTCTTTCTTTCTTTCTTTCTTTCTTTCTTTCTTTCTTTCTTTCTTTCTTTCTTTCTTTCTTTCTTTCTTTCTTTCTTTCTTTCTTTCTTTCTTTCTTTCTTTCCTCCCTCTTATTACCATCTCCTTCCTCCCTCCCTCCTTTCTTCCCTCCCTTCCTCTCATTATCATCTCCTTTCTTCCTTCCTCCTTTCCTCCCTCCCTCTGTCCTTTCTTTCTTCCTTCCCCACCCTCTCATTACCCTCTCCTTCTTTCCTTCCCTCCCTCCTCCTTTCCTCCCTCCCTCCCTCTGTCCTTTCTTTGTTCCCTCCTCCCTCCCTCTCATTGCCATCTCCTTCCTTCCTCCTCCTCCTCCCTTCCTTCCTTCCTTCTCTCTGTCTCATTCCCATCTCCTTCCTTCCTCCTTCACTCCCTCCCTCCCAAAATCACAGGACTGCAAGGGATCTCAGAGGCCCTCTACTCCAGCCCCCTGCTCGAGTAGGAGACCCTGTACCATCTCAAACAAATGGCTGTAAAGTCTCTTCTTTAAAACCTCCAGTGATGGAGCTACCACAACTTCTGGTGGCAAGTTGTTCCACTGGTTAATCGTCCTCACTTTTTGGAAGTTTCTCCTTAATTCTAGGCTGCTTCTCTCCTTGATGAGTTTCCATCCATTGCTTCTTCTCCTGCCTTCAGGTGCTTTGGAGAATAAGTTGACCCCCTCCTCTTTGTGGCAGCCCCTCAAATATTGAAACACTGCTGTTATGTCACCCCTGGTCCTTGTTTTCTCCAGACAAGACATGCCCAAATCTTGCAACCATTCTTTGTCTGTTTTGGGGGGAGACTTCCGTGCCCCTCCCCAGAAAACAGCATGGGGGCATTCAGAATTAAAAGATCCTCCAACTTCTCCTTCTCAGCTAAAACTCACCTTGACAAATCGGATTTTTTTTTTACGTTTTTATTAATGAACAGTTTTAACACTTGAGACTTTCCCGCTAGGTCGAAACGAATTGTCATTTTTTAAATTCTAAACTTCAGCAAAAAATCCTTCTTCTTCACCTCTGGCCATGTTTCATTTTCTTCCTCGGTTTTCTTCGCCCAGCAGTTTTCCATCCTTGCTTGGAGAGAGAAAAAAAATTGGGTATTACGAACAGATTTAATTGAGACACGCACAAAGGCTGGGATTGCATTGCTTTCTGGGCTCCTGATTTGTGACATTTTCACTTGTGGGTGTGTGTTTTAAGACATCTATTTGGCACACCATAAATCAGAGGTCTTCAAACTTGGCAGCTTTAAGACTTGTGGACTTCAACTCCCAGAATTCTCCAGCCTGCTGGCTGGAGAATTCTGGGAGTTGAAGTCCACAAGTCTTAAAACTGCCAAGTTTGAAGACTTCTGCCATAAATGAAAAAAAAAAACCTTTTCTAGCTTCCAAAAAGGCTAAATTAAAGTTGGAATCTCTAGCATTCAAGAAGAGTCAAATGTCCTCTCTTTTTTTTTGTTTTTTGGTGGTTAAACAAAAATGGGGATGATTCGAACGGAATCCATGGCGTGAGCAGTTATAGTCCTTGACTTAGGACTTCCCGCTTAGTGACCACTCAAACCGAACAAAAGTGACTTACGGCCACTTTCTGGTCACGAGAAGCGAAGCGTCTTCAAATAAAAACCAGAAAGTCCAGTTGCCTCTTTAAAAAAAAAAAAAACACTTTTTGGGATGACTTATGGCTAATTTTCTCACAACTGCGGAAGCATTCCCCCATGGCCACCTCATCAAAATTTAGACGAATGGGATTAAAGCTCACTGAACAGCTGCCTTACTTAGCAGTGGAAATTTTGGTCTCAATAGCCGTCGTAATTCGAGGATGACTTGTACAGTCGTGGCTTTGCATATCTAAACTGCAAGAGGCTATGTGGTGAGTTTTACTGGATGGGAATAGGAAAGGAAAGGAAAGGAAAGGAAAGGAAAGGAATGGAATGGAATGGAATGGAATGGAATGGAATGGAATGGAATAGAATAGAATAGAATAGAATAGAATAGAATAGAATAGAATAGAATAGAATAGAATAGAATAGAATAGAATAGAATAGAATAGAAATAAAGCAAAGGAATGGAATGGAATGGAATGGAATGGAATGGAATGGAATGGAATGGAATGGAATGGAATAGAATAGAATAGAATAGAATAGAATAGAATAGAATAGAATAGAATAGAATAGAAAAGAAAAGAAAAGAAAAGAAAAGAAAAGAAAAGAAAAGAAAAGAAAAGAAAAGAAAAGAAAAGAAAAGAAAAGAAAAGAAAAGAAAAGAAAAGAAAAGAAAAGAAAAGAAAAGAAAAGAAAAGAAAAGAAAAGAAAAGAAAAGAAAAGAAAAGAAAAGAATAGAATAGAATAGAATGTAGAAAATGAAAATGGAATGAAAATGGAATGGAATGGAATGGAATGGAATGGAATGGAATGGAATAGAATAGAATAGAATAGAATAGAATAGAATAGAATAGAATAGAATAGAATAGAATAGAATAGAATAGAATAGAATAGAATAGAATAGAATAGAGGAGAGGAGAGGAGAGGAGAGGAGAGGAGAGGAGATAATAGAATAAACACTGAGAAACTGACCGGTTATCAGAAACTGATTGTCAAACTTGCATCTCTCTATTAATATTTCCAGCAGCTGGCATTAAGAAACAAGCTTTATCTCAATTAACTTCTATTAATTTACCGCCGCTAATTGCTTTTTAAGTCTGTACAATTCTACACCACCTTCCATTTTTTTTATTGGAAATAGAAGAATTCTTGTTCCGCTTCCTCTCCAGATATTACCAGAACTGGCTTGTCAAATTCCAGGCAATTATGCTGATTTTATTTTGGGCTGAGTTTATACAGGGCTGCCTGTATTTTTGTGGCTCTGGATGGTAGCCCTCCTTTCCTTCTGCTCTGCAATAGTATTTACAAGTGGCCCAGAACTTACATGCATTCATTTAGTGACTGTTCAAAGTTACAACGACACTGAAAAATGTCTTGCGACCCTTGCTCAGGGGATCAAAATTCAGACGCTTGGCCACTGACTCGCATTTGTGACGGTCGTGGCCTCCTCGGGGGTCATGCAATCCCCTTTTGCAAGCAAAGTCAATGAGAAAGTCAACGGATTCACTTAACAACCGAGGGATTCACTTAACAATGGTGGCAAGAGAGGTCGTGAAATGTGTCAAAACTCACTTAAGAAATGTCCCACTTAGCATCAGAAATTCCAGCGGGCGTAAACAGAGGACTACTTGTGTTTCATTTTATTTATTTATTTATTAAATTTATATGCGTCTTCTACGTGTCGCGTCATGGTTGCAGGTTGCTGGTTGCCCAGCGTGTTACCAATAAATCCGTGGGTTTTTTTTCCAGCCATGCAGGAGAGTGTTAAGTAGGATAAATTAGATATTTTATTTTATTTTATTTTATTTTATTTTATTTATTTTATTTTATTTTATTTTATTTTATTTTATTTTATTTTATTTTATTTTATTTTATTTTATTATTTTATTTTATTTTATTTTATTTTATTATTTTATTTTATTTTTTTATTTTATTTTTATTTTATGTTATGTTATGTTATTTTATTTTATTTTATTTTATTTTATTATTTTATTTTATTTTATTTATTTTATTTTATTTTATTTTATTTTATTTTATTTTATTTTATTTTATTTTATCTTATCATTTTATTTTATTTTATTTTATTTTATTTTATTTTATTTTATTTTATTTTATTTTATTTTATTTTATTTATTTGCTTTTGATCACTCTTCAAGGGCACCACTTCTGAATCTTACAAATACACAGATTTAATTTTCTCGCTGTGCTGATGGCTTGGAATTCACGACTTGATGCTGGAGCAGAGAAAGAAACAGAGGCGCATCTTTCTCTCCATCGGAGTTTGGGGAATTGTTCGGCGTCTCCTTATAGCGACCCCCCACCCGTGTTTTTGTCCCGCAACCGATACAAAGCTGTAACTTGGCATCTTTGAATTTCCACGGTGCCGTTCTGCAAACACACACACACACACACACCTGTAGCAATGAGATAGGGAAAATGAGAGGGACCTTGGAGGCCCAATAGACGATCCCTTAAAGATGAGCCAAATAAGTTGATACGGTCCTTGGTGGTATAAAGAGAGGCCTAGAATCAAATCACGTGGAGGATTAGTAGCACTTTATAAAGCCTTTAGTAAGGCCACACCTGGAATCCTGCATCCAGTTTTGGTCCCCACATTACAAAAAAGAGGTTGAGACTTTGGAAAAAGTGCAGGGAAGAGCAAGTAAGATGATCAAAGGCCTGGAGGCTAAAACATAAGAGGAACGGTTGCAGGAAGTGGGTCTGGCCAGTTTAGAGAAAAGAAGGACCAGAGGGGACAGGAGAGCATCTTCCAATATTTGAGGGGCTGCCAAAAAGAGGAGGGGGTCCGCCTACTCTCCAAAGCACCAAAGAAGGCAGGAGAAGAAGCAACCGATGGAAACTAATCAAGGAGAAAAACAACTTAGAAGTAAGGAGAAACTTCCAAAAGTGAGGACAATTAATCAGTGGAACATCTTGTCTCCAGAAGTTGTGGGTGCTTCAACACTGGAGGTTTTTAAGAAGAGATTAAGGTTAGACTAGAAGACCTCTAAGATCCCTTCCAACTCTCCTCTATTTTCCTCCCCTCCCCTCCTTTTCCTTTTCCTTTTCCTTCTCTCCTCTCTTCTCCTCTCCTTTCCTCCCCTCCCTTCTTTCTCCTTCTCCTTCTCCTTCTTCTCTCCTCTCCTCTCCTCTCCTCCTTCTCTTTCTCCTTCTCCTTCTCCTTCTCCTTCTCCTTCTCCTTCTCCTTCTCCTTCTCCTTCTCCTTCTCCTCCTTTTCCTTCTCCTTCTCTCCTTTCCTCTCCTCTCCTCTCCTCTCCCTCTCCTCTCCTCTCCTCTCCTCTCCTCTCCTCTCCTCTCCTCTCCTCTCCTTCTCCTTCTCCTTCTCCTTCTCCTTCTCCTTCTCCTCCTTTTCCTTCTCCTTCTCCTCTCCTCTCCTCCCCTCCTTCTCCTTCTCCTTCTCCTCCTTTTCCTTCTCCTTCTCCTTCTCTCCTCTCCTCTCCTCTCCTCTCCTCTCCTCTCTTCCCCTCCCCTCCCCTCCCCTCCTTCTCCTTCTCCTTCTCCTTCTCCTTCTCCTTCTCCTTCTCCTTCTCCTTCTCCTTCTCCTCCTTTTCCTTCTCCTCTCCTCTCCTCTCCTCCCCTCCTCTGCTTCTCCTTCTCTCCTCTCCTCTCCTCCCCTCCTTCTCCTTCTCCTTCTCCTTTTCCTTCTCTCCTCCCCTCTCCTCTTCTCCTTCTCCTTTTCCTTCTCTCTCTCCTCTCCTCTCCTCCTTCTTCTCCTTCTCCTTCTCTCCTGTCCCCTCCCCTCCCCTTCTCTCCCCCTTTCCCCTCCCTTTGCCTTCTTCTCCTTCATCACCACCTCCACTTCCTTCTCCCTCTTCCTCCTCCTCTTCTTTTTCTCCTTCTCCCCTTTTCCAAAACCCAGCCTTGAGACAGCTCTGAAATGCCACTTAGTACCTCCGAGTCTTGTGCCGTGATTCACCGCCCCTCTCTGTCCCGTCGGTGAACCCCATCGGGATTAATTTGGGCGAAAGAACAAACAAACAAGCGAAACCCCCCCCCCTCCTTCCAACCACCCACTCGGCCCCGCTCAAAAGAAGGGAAGGAAACTGTTAAAACCCTGACATACTTGAGAATGGAATGAAATCTCTTTTTCTTGTTTTCCTTTTTGGAACGAACATCGCTTACCAGCTATATTAAACCTGTTTTGAAGAAAAGATAAAGGGTAACTCTAGTTATATTTATTCCTGGGTGTTGGTGCTTAATTAACGGTGCACCAGCCTTCGAGCTTAAAAAAAAAATAAAAAAATTCAATTGCCTTGAAAACCCAGAAAGATATTGAGTTTGCTTTTCAGTTCCTCTCATTGGTAGAACGGCTCCCATCCAGGATGGATGGTGGAAAAAGAAAGAATAAAAGACCGTTTTAGTGGCCTAAAGTGGATGAAGTTTTGTCTTCAACATACAACACTTAGTTTAGTGACCGGTCCAAGTTACAGTGACCCTGAAAAAAGTGACTTAGGACCATTTTTCACACGGCTGTATTCCAATTGGCACGTGATCCAAATTTAGAGGCTTGGCAACTGACTCGTACTTACGACGGTCGCAGCGTCCCGGGGTCACATGACCCCCCTGTTGCGACCTTCCGACAAACAAAGTCAATGGGGAATCTGGATTCGCTTAACGGCGGTGTTATTAACTTAACAGCTGCAGAGGTTCAGTTAGCGACGGTGGCAAGAAAGGTCTTAAAAATGCGGCAAAACTCACTTAACAACTGTCTCGTTTAGCAACAAAAAACTTGGGCTCAATTGCGGTCCTAAGTTGAGGACTACCTGTATCTATCCTCAAAGGCTTGGATGATACCATAGCTTATCTCCCAACCTTGTAGTAAATCTATGAATGTTGGAAGTTCCATCAAGGATCAGGAAATCCGTTCCACGGGAAGATTAAAACAGATTTTATTGAGGTGGGATCCAAAAAGAATATAGAGTTAATAATAAAGTTGGAAGGGACTTTAGAGGTCTTCTAGTCTAACCCCCTTAAGTAGGAGATCCTGCTGAGCCTTGTGGCGCAGCAGATTAAAGTGCTGTTAATGAGCACCAGCTGCCTGCAATTACTGCGAGTTTGAATCTCACCAGGCTCAAGGTTGACTCAGCCTTCATCCTTCCGAGGGAGGTAAAATGAGGACCCGGATTGTGGGGGCAATAAGCTGACATTGTATAAAAAAGAACACTGCTTGGGGGGGGGGGGCAAAAGCCCTACTAAGCAGGTATATACAAAAGTAGGAAGGCTATTGCTTAACGCAATAGTGGGCCTGCTGGCTCAGCAGACTAATGCATTGTGATTAACACCAGCTGTCTGCAGTTACTGTACTGTAAGTTCAAATCTCACCAGGCTCAAGGTTGACTCAGCCTTCCATCCTTCCAAGGGAGGTAAAATGAGGACCCAGATTGTGGGGGCAATAAGCTGACTTTGTATAAAAAAAGAACACTGCTGGGGGGGGGGGGCAAAAGCCCTACTAAGCAGGTATATACAAAAGTACGAAGGCTATTGCTTAAAGCATTGTAAGCCACCCTGAGTCTCCGGAGAAGGGCGGCATAGAAATCGAACCAATAAATAAATAAATAGATAGAAAGATAGAAAGATAGAAAGATAGAAAGATAGATAGATAGATAGATAGTAGATAGATAGATAGATAGATAGATAGATAGATAGATAGATAGATTTCAGATAAATGACTATCCAGTCTCTTCTTAAAAGTCTCCAGTGATGAAGCACGCACAGCTTCTGGTGGCAAGCAGTTCCACTGGTTAATTGTCCTCATTCTTAAGAAGTAAATTTCTCCTTATTTCTAGGTTGCTTCTCTCCTTGGTTACTTTCCATCTGTTGCTGCTTCTCCTGCCCTCAGGTGCTTTGAAAAATAGACCCCCTTGTCTTTGTAGGAGCCCCTCAGATATTAGAGCATTGTTATCATCGTGTCTCCCCTTGTCCTTCTTTTCTCTAGACAAGACCTATCCAATTCTTGCAGCCGTCCTTCATATATCCATGGAGATTCTCGGTCATCCAGGTCCTGGTTTTCCAAAGGAGCTTTTCTTTCCAGAGGCAACCGGACTGTCTGTTTTTTTCCTTGAAGACGTTTTGCTTCTCATCCAGGAAGCTTCATTCAGCTCTGACTGGATGGTGGGGAATCAGCCGTCTGCAAGGAATATCAATCCTTCCCTTCCCCATTATCCATTCAGAGCTGAAGAAGCTTCCTGGATGAGAAGCGAAATGTCTTCAGAGAAAAACCAGACAGGCCAGTTGCCTCTTGGAAAAAAAATCACCTTTGGGACGTTCTTCATATGTTTCAGCCTCCAGTCCCCTCATCCTCTTTGTTGATTTTTTCTGCACTCTTTCTAAAGTCTCCACATCTGTTGACCAGAATTGGTAACTTGCCAATTTGTTGGGTTGGACTTTCTTCTCCTCCTTCTTATACTCTTGCGAATCAGGGAGGTGTCCAGTTTATCCTCTTCCAAATGTGTATTCCGTTTCTCAGGAATTTAAAAAAAAAATATTCATCCTCTTTGGCCTAAGCCACAGATTCTTCGTTTCTCCGTCTTTTTGACACTTGACAGGAAGGTAGCAAAAATGGTTTAGGGAGCTCAACTCCTGGTGGCTTCGTGGACGTGCATGAAATTTTGGGGGAAGGAAGTGGAAGTGACTTGGTGTCTTCTTCAGAAGTCTTGGCATCTTCTCCGTCTCTGGTGGTGGTGGAGGTCTCCCATCCGGGTTCTGATTAGGCCTGGCCCTGCTTAGCTTCTGAAATCAGCCAAGGTTGGCTAGATGGTTGAATCAAGATTAAGTTCTGGTGACATCATAATTTCTGTAGGACAGTGTTTCTCAACCTTGGAAGCTTGAAGATGGTGGATTTCAACTCCCAGGATCCCCAGCCAGCGCTGCTGGCTGGGGGATTCTGGGAGTTGAAGTCCACCCATCTTCAAGCTTCCAAGGGGGATTCTGGGAGTTGAAGTCCACCCATCTTCAAGCTTCCAAGGGGGATTCTGGGAGTTGAAGTCCACCCATCTTCAAGCTTCCAAGTGGGATTCTGGGAGTTGAAGTCCACCCATCTTCAAGCTTCCAAGGGGGATTCTGGGAGTTGAAGTCCACCCATCTTCAAGCTTCCAAGGGAGATCCTGGGAGTTGAAGTCCACCCATCTTCAAGCTTCCAAGGGGGATTCTGGGAGTTGAAGTCCACCCATCTTCAAGCTTCCAAGGCTGAGAAACACTCCTCTAGGAGATTATTCACCTTTGCTACTAATCTGGTTTACAATCCTGGATTTCCTTAGCTGTCTCTAGGAGATCATTCAGCTTTGCTACTAATCCAAGGCACCTGAAGGCCACCCAAGGAATAATGGGTGGAAACTGACCAAGGAGAGATTCAACCTGGAAATGAGGAGGAATTTCCTGACAGTGAGAACCATCAACCAACAGAACCAAAGTTGCCTTTGGAAGTTGTGGGAGCTTCATCACTGGAGGCTTTCAAGAAGAGACTGGACCGTCATCGGTCAAAAAATGGTGCAAGTGTCTCCTCCAAGATCCCTTCCAGCTCTGTTAATCTGTTAATCTGGTCCACAATGATGGACTTCCTTGGTCCAAGGACTGACCAGATCCATCTCTGCCCAGCATTCCAAGGCCAGGACAGAATCATCTGCCACCTGTCGTGACGGCAGATATTGCCAGAATTTGCTCCACAATGCATCAGGACTCAAGCTGAACAGCCAGGGAGACCCCAGGCTTGTCACAACATCTGGAGTGTCTCTGCTCCAGCTGTCAGCTTCATTTGGAGCCGCCCGAAGGGACTCTTGAACTGTTCTCGGCCTTCTCTATAATTTCCCTCTTTTTCTCGTCTTTCAAATTCCTGATTGCCAAAGCCCCATTTGGTTTCTGATTTAAGGAACCAAGAGGTTGCATCACCATTTTAAGATTTGTTCTTGATTTTGCAGTAACAGATGCCCAGTCTTTCTTGAAACTCTCCGGCAATGGAGCACCCACAACTCAGAACTACAAGCTGTTCCACTGATTAATTGTCAAGAATTTTTTTTTTTAATTTGATTTATATGCCGCCCTTCTCCGGAGACTCAGGGTGGCTTACAATATGTTAAGCAATAGCCTTCATACTTTTGTATATTTATACAAAGTCAGCTTATTGCCCCCAACAAACTGAGTCCTCAATTGACCTACCTTAGAAAGGATGGAAGGCTGAGTCGACCTTGAGCCTGGCGAGGATTGAACTCACAGAAATTACAGGCAGCTGGTGTTAATTGCTGCCTTTAGTAGGAGGCATTAGCCCCCTACGCTACACAGGCTTCCTCCTTAATTCCAAGTTGCTTCTCTCCTTGATGAGTTTCCATCCATTGCTTCTTCTCCTGCCCTCAGGTGCTTTGGAGAATAGCTTGACTCCCTCTTCTTTGGGGCAGCCCCTCAGATATTATGTCTCCCCTAGTCCTTCTTTTCATCAAGCTGGACATACCCAGTTCCTGCAACCGTTCTTCATATGTTTGAGCCTCCAGTCCCCTCATCCTCTTGGTTGCTCTTCTCTGCACTCTTTCTAGAGACTCCACGTCTTTTTTTATATTGTGGTGACCAAAACTGGAGGAAATATTCCAAGTGTGCGTCTTACCAAGACTTTATAAAGTAATATCAACACTTCATGTATTCTTCACCTTCAGCTCCATACATTCATGCAACAAACTAATGCTCTAACCAAGCAACGGCATTACGATAAAAATCAAATCTGGAAGGGATCTTGGAGAACATCTAGTCCAGTCACTGCCCAGGGCAGGAGCCCTTATTCCATCCCAGACAAAGGTTTGTCCAATCTCTTCTTAAAAGCCTCCAGAGATGGAGCACTCACAATTTCTGGCAAACTGGTTAATTGTTCTCACTGTTAAGAAGTTTCTCCTTAATTTCAGGTTGCTTCTCTCCTTGATTAGTTTCCATCCATTCTTCAGGTGCTTTGGAAAATAGGTGGACCCCCTCTTCTTTGGGGCAGCCCCTGAGATATTGGAAGACTGCTATCATGCCTCCCTGTTTCTTTTTTTCCTTCCTTCCTTCCTTCCTTCCTTCCTTCCTTCCTTCCTTCCTTCCTTCCTTCCTTCCTTCCTTCCTTCCTCTATCTCTTTCTTCTTCCTTCCTTTCTTCCTTCCTTCCTTCCTTCCTCTATCTCTTTCTCTTTCTTTCTCTCTCTCTTTCTTTCCTTCTTCCTCTCCTTCCTTCCTTCCTTCCTTCCTTCCTTCCTTCCTTCCTTCCTTCCTTCCTTCCTTCCTTCCTTCCTTCCTTCTCTATCTCTTTCTTCCTTCCTTCCTTCCTTCCTCTATCTCTTTCTTTCTTTCTTCCTTCTTCTTTCTTCCTTCTTCCTTCCTTCCTTCCTTCCTCCTTCCTTCCTCCTTCCTTCCTTCCTTCCTCTATCTCTTTCTTTCTTTCTTTCTTCCTTCCTTCCTTTCTTCCTTCCTTCCTTCCTTCCTTCCTCTATCTCTTCCTTCCTTCCTTCCTTCCTTCCTTCCTTCCTTCCTTCCTTCCTTCCTTCCTTCCTTCCTTCCTTCCTTCCTTCCTTTTTCTTTGTTCTCTTTTTTCTTTTCTTTCTCTCTCTCTCTCTCTCTCTTGTTCTTTTTCTTTCATTCTTTCAGACGTTTTGTAGAAAGGTTGACCTTCTCTTCTCTGGGAAAGCCCCTTCAAATATTGGAAGACTGCTATCCTATTCCCCCCTAGTCCTACTTTTTATTAAACTAGCTATATTCAAATCCTGCCACCGTTCTTCGTATGGGTTTAGTCATCTCCTGGCCCTTTAATCATTCTAGTTGCTCTTCTTTGCACTTTTTCCAAGTCTCCATATCTTGAGACTTTGGGGGGGGGAAAGGACACACAAACATTAGCCAAATAGGGTAGTGGTGTTTGGATGTCCAGCTGGCCAGATTGCAGAGGGTCGAAGTGGGAGGGGTGGGGAGTGTCCATGACTCGATCCAGCATCCTGATGTTTGGGGACTGCCTTGTAGAATTTGCCGCTGTTTATGCCACAACCAGGTCAACGGAGAAGGAAGAGTGATCTTCGGTTCCTTAGCAACCGGCCCCAGGAGAAAGAATGCACTTGCACACACAGAGACGCACATATACACACACGCAAGCACCAATGAAGGCCTCTCGGAGCGGAGAAAGTGGAAAGTTTCCATTGGGAGGGGGAAGGTCATTTTGGCCCCTTCCCATTGCCAAAGGAGAGCGGGAGAGTAATTCTACCACACCGATGGGACTCTGCTCTGCCCCTACAGTGGCACTCACTTCTGTGGAGGGGTTTATTTAGGGCAGGGGTCCCCAAACTTGGCGACTTGAAGACTTGTGGACTTCAATTCCCAGAATTCCCCAGCCAGCCATGGCTGGGGAATTCTGGGAATTGAAGTCCACAAGTCTTCAAGTCGCCAAGTTTGGAGACCCCTAATTTAAGGGAAAGAAAAGCGTGCAGACTTGATACCCAAACTAGGAGAAACTCCCGGAAGGAAGCCCCCCCCCCCCCCTCTATGCAGGTTAAAGGATGGGTTGTAGGGATCTGGAGTGGCGCTGCAAGGGATCGCCAGGAGTGGGTTTCCCCGTAGGGAGATGGATCTGGTTTGGCATCCGGCTGGCAGTTGATTGCTCGGAGTTGCAGGGAAGTTGGGACCAATTAGGCTGATCCATCCTCGAGGCCGATGGGTCCTCCTAGGTTCTTATCAGTCCGGGGAGGCTTTTCGTGAACCTAGTTGGAGATCTTCAGCCATCGTGTTGAGATGTGGGATACTCAAGAGTTTCCTTCCCTCCTTCCTCCCTCCCCCCTTCTCCTTCTTTCCCTTTCCTTCCTTCCTTCCTTCCTTCCTTCCTTCTTTCTTTCCTCCCTCCCTCCCCTCCCTCCCACCTCCTCCTTCTCCTACTCTCCCTTTCCTAACCTTCTTCTCCTTCTCCTCTCTTATTCCTTCCTCCCTCCCTCCCCCCCCCTTCTCTCCCTCCTCCCCCTCTCCCCTTCCTTCCTACCTCCCTCCTCCTGTACTCTCCCCTTCCTCCCTCTTTCCACTTTCCTTCTTTCTTTCCTTCCCTCCCTCCCTCCCCTCCCTTCTTTTCCTAACCCTTTCCTTCTCCCTCTCCTTTTCCTCTCTACTTCTTTCCTTAATTCCTCCCTCCCTCCCTTCCTCCCCCCTCCCTCCCTTCCACCTTTGCTTCTCCTCCTCCTCTCCCCTTCCTTCCTTCCTCCCTCCCTCCCTCCCTCCCTCCCTTCTTCCTTCCTAACCCTATCCTTCTCCTCTCTCCTTCCTTCCTTCCTCCCTCCCTCCCTCCTCCTTCTTCTCCTACTCTCCTCTCTCCTTCTTCCTCTCCTTCTCCTTCTCCCTCTCCTCTCCTTCTTTCCTTCCTCCCCCTTCCTCCCTCCCTTCCACCTTTGCTCCCTTCTCCCCCTGTCCCCTTCCTTCCTCCCTCCCTCCCTCCTCCTTCTCCTACTCTCTCCTTCTTCCCTCTCTCCACTTTCCTTCTTTTTTCCTTCCTTCCTTTCCCTCCTTCCCTCTCTTCTTCCTTCCTAACCCTTTCCTTCTCCCTCTCCTTTCCTCTCTACTTCCTCCCTCCCTCCCTCCTTCCACCTTTGCTTCCTCCTACTCCTCTCCCCTTCCTTCTTCCCTCCTCCTTCTTCTCCAACTCTCTCTCCCTCCCTTCCTTCTTCCTTCCTAACCCTCTCCTTCTCCTCTCTCCTTCCTTCCTTACTTCCTTCCTTTCTTCCTCCCTCCATCCATCCATCCATCCATCCATCCATCCATCCTCCTTTCAAAGCGTCAAAGGAAACCCAGAGAAAAAATTTTGCTACTGTACAATATGGAGGAAATTTTTGGGTTTTTTTGTGTGTGTTTTTTTTTTTAGCTAGGATTGAAAAAAAGGCACACATGGAGCCGTTTTCACCAGATGGGACATTGTGGCAACTTATGTCAGAACAAACTGTAGTTCCAGTTTGATGGACCGTAATTTGTTGACGTGCGAGAGGGCCTGGCCCATTTTTTTTTCTCTGCAAGTGATGAAAACATTTATTAATATGTCAAGATGCTCCCTGTTCTTCGAAATCCACATTCCCCTACCTGGCAGCTAAGAAGGATACGAACCAAGAGATGATACGGTCCCACCAGATCTGCGGGGGTCTCTTTTCGTGGGATGGCGGCACTCTGTCGGAGGGGCTTCCCTTTTGATTGCGGCCAGGGGTTGGACTGGATGGCCTCGAGGGCCTCTTCCAATACCTAGGCAGCTGCAATTCTGTGGCATCATTTTTAACCCAAGAAATTGGAAGATGCGGCCACCGAGAAATAATTTTCTCCAGGCTGCATCATTTGAGGTTCCTCTCCTGTTGGAGAACAGAGAAAAAAACACCATTTGCGTCTTTTCCATCTATGTTTGATTGGCAGCAAGAGAGGCCTTTGAATACTTCTCTTTCTTTTCTTTTTCCTTCCTTCCTTCTCTCCTCTTCCCTTCCTTCCATCCTCCCTCCCTCTCTCTTTTCTCCCTCCCTCTCTCCCTCTTTTTCCTTCCCTTCCCCACCCCCAAATCTGCTTTCAAATTATTTCCACTAATACTTGGATAAGTTTCTAATATGGTGTATACAAGAGCCGGCTACTTTAGAGTGTAAGAAATAGGATCTGTCTATGAAATTTTTATTTATGACTTGCTGCGTGAGGCTTTGCGATTGTGTCTTGTTTAATACATTGTGGTTAGGCAAATCAGGTGTGATACAACAGGGAGGGAGAGAAGAAGGGGAGGGAGGGAGAAAGGAAGGAAGGAAGAAAGGAAAGAAGGAAGGAAGGAGATGGCAATGAGATGGAAGGCAGGAGGAAGGGGGGAAAGGAACAAGATAGGGAAAAAGGAAGGAAGGGAGTGAGGGAGGGAAGGAAGGAAGGAAGGAAGGAAGGAAGGAAGGAAGGAAGGAAGGAGATGGCAATGAGATGGAAGGAAGGAGAGAGAGAAGAAATGGAAGAAGAGAGGGAAGAAGGAAGGGAGGGAGGAAGGAAGGAAGGAGATGGCAATGAGATGGAAGGAAGGAGAGAGAGAAGAAATGGAAGAAGAGAGGGAAGAAGGAAGGGAGGGAGGAAGAAGGGAGGAGATGGCAATGAGATGGAAGGCAGAAGGGAGGGAGGAAAGAAAGGAGGGAGGGAAGAAAGGAAGGAAGAAGAATGAGCAAGAAAAGAAGGAAAGGAAAAGGTAGGAGGGAAGGCAGGAAGAAGAGGAGGGAGGGAGGGAAGGAAGGAAAGAGAGATGGCAATAAAATGGAAGGCAGGAGGGAGGGAGGAATGAAGGAGGGAGGGAGGGAAGAAAGGAAAGAAGAAGAGAGGGAAGAAGAGAGGGAGGGAGGGTAGGAGGGAAGGCAGGAAGAAGAGAGGAGGGAGGGAAGGAAGAAAGGAAAGAAAGGAGGAAGGAAGGAGAGAGGGAGGGAAGATCTTCCATTCCCATTCTTTTTGATCACATTGGCACCTGGATTGGATCCCCAGTTGGGGCGGGGGGGGGGGGAGGATTGCTGATGAGATCCCCCCCCCCAAAGATCCCTGGAGCTGAACTGCCTGCTCTCTCTCTCTTTTGCAAGAAAAGAGTTTCCCTCGGCTATTTTTAAGGCAGTTTCTGGACGGTTCCCCCTCCCTCCGCGAAGGGCCAAAGTGACTCAACCAGAAAAGGGAGACCCCCCCTCCTTCCTTTGCTCTGCCCCCCCCCAACTTCTGCAAACGGCCCCAGCCTTACCCCCCACCCTCACCCCCTCCAACTACGGGAAACCCTGCCAGCCGCTGCCCTTCCGGGATGCAGCTGATCTCCTGTGCATTAATAAGAAAAAAAGAAAAATTCAAATTGCATCAGTTTTGGATGAAGCAATTTGGGGAAAAGGAAGAAAGTCCGTTCTGGAGCCAGGCTTTCTGGCATGGCCACTCAAGGGGAAGGAGGAGGGGGTGCTCCAGAACCCCCCCCCCCTAAAAATCTTGGCCGTTTCCATCGGCGCTCAGCAGTGGCTTCTACCGGATGGTCCTCGCCTTACGACCACAATGGCCGTAGCGAGACAGCTATGAACTGAGTTTCGCCCCATTTTTCTCGCCCTGGTCGTTAAACATATCACTGTGGTTGTTAAGTGAGTATCACCGTTGTTAAGTGAATCCGCCTTCCCCATGGACTTTGCTTGTCAAGATTGTGTGACCCTGGGACACTGCGACCGTCATAAATACGAGTCAGTGGCCTGAATTTTGATCATATCAAGAGGAGGCTGCAATGGTCGTATCTGTGAAAAACGGTCATAAGTCACTTTTCTCAGGGCCGTGGTAACTTTGGTCACTAAATGAGCTGCTGTAAGGTGAGGCCTTGTAATTGAAGATTGAACCAGACACTCCATCATCCAAAGATGCTGTTGGACGCCTCAAAAATCTTATCCTCTCTCAATCTGTGGATCTGGGACCCCCGAAAAGGACCCCACATTTATAGGGTTCTCACCTCAAAATTAATTATTTCCACAAGGTCGGAATTCGCCAAGAAAGTTCCGACTGAATTGGCAATAATTCAATTTTGATTTCCTGAGCAAAGGTAAAAAGCAATGAGAAAAACCTTGCAATGATTTTGCAGAACATATTGTCCAATCATTATTTGAAATTTAGCACATACAAATTTATTTATTTTATGTTTTTGTATCCCATCTTTATTATTTCTGCAAATAACTCAAGGTGGCAAGTATATCCAACTCATTTTCTCCCTCCTATTTTTCCCCCAACAACAACCCTGTGAGGTGGGTTAGATTGAGAGAGAGAGAGGGACTGGCCCCAAAGTCACCCAGCTGTCTTTCAAGTGTAAGGCGGGACTAGAACTCACAGTCTCCTGATGATTGGCCCAAAGTCACCCACCTGGCTTTAATGTCTAAGGCGGGACTAGAACTCACCATCTCTTGGTGATTGGCCCAAAGTCACCCAGCTGGCTTTCATGACTATGGCAGGACTTGAACTCACAACCTTATGCATTCTAGCCTGGTGCCTTAACCACTAAACCATATAAATAATAATGATTATTTTAGTTGGTTTGTTTCAGATTCCCAATTTTCTAATGAATAAACACACCGAGCCCATTAAAATCCAAAATATTTGCAGTTTCTATCATATTTCCTTGACCTAGGCTTCTGAAACGCTAGAAATTGAAAATTAAAGGACAAAAAAAAATCACTTAATTCATTATTATCTATCAACACTCCATGAATGGCAGATAGACTGGTGGAGATGCTGGAGGCTCACAATTTTTTTAATTTCAAGGGGAGTCAGACCCAACCCTCTGTGGCCAATGTTAAGGGGTTGCTGATATCCAATAATAATCAATGGACTGCAAATACATGGAATAAATAATGAATACATAAATAAAACTGATCCTACGATCAACAATTGTTAGACTTTGCCAAAATTAGTGCTGTCCGTTTCAGTTGTGTTAAAACGTCCATTTTTAGGAAAAGTCAAAGCAAATGGCAAAACTGATATTCTGGCCAGTTACACATTTCAATGCCTAATTTAAACATTTTGCAAAACAATAGAATAAACAATTGATTTCCAATAAGGAAACGTTGAAATTAGTGGGAATTTGAAGGTGTCCCAGAATTGAAGCCGAACGAGTTAAAATCTCACACATCTTAAAGATGCCAACATTTTTTGGAGGGGGAAACTCCCTACTGATTTAAAATAGTATTATTGGCAATGGAAGGAAGCCCCGTGACTTTGTTGAGAAATAGGAACAAGTGGCAATTTCTAAGCAATGCACAAAGCTGGCATTGACTGTAATTGGTGAAGCAATATTGAAAATAGATGTTTTCAATATTGCTTCACAAATATATACATATTTTATGCCTGGCTTGCAATCACACAAACACACACACATTCCTGCTCTACGTGAGTTCAAGGAAACGGGAACTGCACCCATTTCAGGAAAGGATCTAAACTTTTGGAAAGTCTAAATAGAATTTCCCAGAAAA
Organism: Coluber constrictor foxii; assembly: GCA_038048745.1. NCBI lineage: Eukaryota > Metazoa > Chordata > Lepidosauria > Squamata > Colubridae > Coluber > Coluber constrictor. Next base: position 8,903,339 of record CM075963.1, on the reverse strand, counting down.
TTATAACAAGGAAATGGAGCTGGAGTCACTCAGTACGGGGAGCCCTTCACTTAGGACCACAGCTGAGCCCAAAATTTGCCAAGCTAAACAGTTTTTAAGTCAGTTTTGCTCCATTTTACGATGTTTCTTGTCACAGCTGTTAAGTGAATCACCCAGCCAGCTGTCTACCTAAGGAAGACGGGGCTAGAATTCCCAGTCTCCCAGTGATTGGTCCAAATTCATCCACTTGGCTTTTGTAGCTAAGACAGGACTAGAACTCACTGTCCCCTTGTGATTGGCCCAAAGTCACCCAGCCAGTTTTCATGCCTAAGGCAGGACTAGAACTCACCGTCTCCCAGTGATTGGCCCAAAGTCACTCAGTTGATTTTCATGCCTAAGGAAGGCGGGACTAGAACTCATTGTCTCCCAGTGATTGGCCCAAAGTCACCCAGTCGATTTTCATGCCTAAGGAAAGCGGGACTAGAACTCACCGTCTCCCGGTGATTGGCCCAAAGTCACCCAGTCGATTTTCATGCCTAAGGAAAGCGGGACTAGAACTCACCGTCTCCCGGTGATTGGCCCAAAGTCACTCAGTCGGTTTTCATGCCTAAGGAATGCAGGACTAGAACTCACCGTCTTCTGGTGATTGGCCCAAAGTCACCCAGTCGGTTTTCATGCCTAAGGCGGGACTAGAACTCGCCATCCCCTGGTGATTGGCCCGGAGTCAAACAGCCAGTGAAAGATAGAACTAGAACTCGCCATCCCCTGGTGATTGGTGATCTGTCCCCCCCCTTCAGAGACCCACAAAACCACAGCCAGCCGAGGGTTAAGAATCACTTGGCACACTCCGCAGTTCTTATCTCAACCTTGGCAGTGATATGCACACCATCTGCCAAGGACTTTATTGGTTTACACAAACAAGAAAATCACCTACGTAGCTTTGCCGTTCATCTAGCTTCCAAGACTACGAGGTTGCTCCGTTTGTTTAGCTTTGTTCGTCACGAACTTCGTGACTCACTGGCCTGTCTTATATAGACAGGCTTCTGGGTGTGGTCCAGTGACTCACTGATCCCATGACTCCAATCAGTGACTCAGGACTATTTCCTCATACGCCGCAGCTGCAATACTCTTTTGTCTCGCCTTCTTTGGCGTGCGTCCAGGAATGACGTCTCTCCCTCACTCTCATCTGAGACACCTGTTTCCCCACTACTTGGCTCTCTTTCAGCTGGCACCTGAGCCGGTGCCAGAGGGGGGGGGGGGGCTGGGAGATCTGGCTGGCTCCTCTTCCTCCTGCTCAGAGCTTCCTTCCTCCAAAGGGATAGGCTCAGAGGACGGGGCCACAACAATTGGCCCAAAATCATTCAGCCTGCTTTCATGCTTAAGGCGGAACTAGAACTCACCTTCTCCTGGTTCCTGAACATTAAACACTCAATCAAAGTGGCCGCATGCAGCCGTGACTGATTTAATTGTCTCGTTTTTTAGTGTCAAATGCCATTTTTCCTGCAGAGCAACAGCCCCACGATAGCTGTGAATAATATGTGATTATAGAACAGGGGAGGAATTAATAAAAGAAAAGATACACGAGGTTTTGGGGCTAATCCTGGAGCAAGAGAGAGGGACTGGCCTCAGACCACACCAGTGGGCTTCCTTGGGCCAGGGGAGGACTTGAGAGGGGGTCACCCTCTCTCTACAATCCCCCACCCGCACTCACCATAACGTCTCCCCAAAGAGAACAGAATGACAAAGTTGGAAGGGACCTCAGAGGTCATCTACTCCAACCCCCGTCCAAGATAAGACCTTAGACAATCTTGGTCCAATGGCTGTCCAGTCTCTTCTTAAAAACCTCCAGTGATGGAGCTCGCACAACTTCTGGTGGCAAGTCGTTCCACCGATTAATTGTTCTCAACCGTCAGGAAATTTCTCCTTGGTTCTAAGTTTCTTCTCTCCTTGATTGATTTCCCTCTATTGTTTCTTCTCAAAGCCATCAGGGGCTTTGGAGAATTGATTTGACCTTATGCTTAGCCTGCTTTAATCTGAGTTACTTGGAATAAAAGAGTTGGAAGGGACCTCGGAGGTCTTCTAGTCCAACCCAGGCAGGAAACCCTACACCACTTCAGACAAATGGTTGCCCAATCCCTTCTTTAAAACTCCCAGTGTTGGAGCATTCACAACTTCTGGTGGCAAGCTGTTCCGCTGATTCATTATTCCAACTGTAAGGGAATTTCTCCTTGGTTCTAAGTTGCTTCTCTCCTTGGTCAGTTTCCATCCATTGTTCCTTGTCCTGCCCTCAGGTGCTTTGGAGAATAGCTTGACCCCCTTCCTCCTCTCTGGGGCAGCCCCTCAAATATTGCAAGATGCTCTCCGGTCTCCCCTGGTCCTTCTCTTCCCTAGACTAGCCAGGCCCAGTTCCTGCAACCGTTCTTCCTATGTTTTAACCTCCAGTCCCCTCATCATTCTATGCCAAGGTCTTAGTAGATACACCAAGTTGACTCAATTTATTATTTACTGTTTATAAAATATATTTATATGTATATGAAACCTTAATCTGTTCACCGCCCTGAGTCCTTTGGGAGAAGGGTGGTATAGAAATTCAATAAATAAAATAAATAAATAAATAAAATCAAAAAGTGACTTTCTCACTCTTATGACCATTGCCTCATCCCTGTGGTCACATCTTCAACGTTCAGACGCTTGGCCACGGACTCGTATTTATGACGGTGGCAGCGTTCCTGGGGTTGTGTAAACCCCTTTTGCGACTTCTCGACAAGCGAAGTCCATTTGTGGGGGGGTGGAAGGGGATGGATTCCCTTAACGGCCACCTGAGTCATTTTTAACAACTGCGACTCAGCAGGCGAGGCAGGAAAAGTCGCAAAATGAGACCAACGCCTTGTAAGCCGCCCTGAGTCTCCGGAGAAGGGCGGCATATAAATCTAAAAAAAAAAAAAAAAAAACAACTTGCCGAACGCATTTTCTCCCTTAGCCACCTAAACTCTGGGCTCCGTTCTGGTCGTAAGTCCGAGGACTACCTGTCTACAATGCGTCGCAAGAAAGATCTTCCCCAAGCTGTGTTTTTCTGAAAAGAGCCCCCCAAATGATTGCAAAAGCCGGCTTCTAGTTTCACCCCAGCCTCGCCCCCTCCCCCCCGGCCTCCTCCCTCCCCTTTTGTGCCGGCCGGCTGCAATTAACGACCCTGATTGCCATTGTCCGAGGCGAGTGGCATTCATCGCTTTCCCTGATGAGAGTCTTGTTCCTATGGAGACTGATTGCTGCCCCTTTGCCCTTCTCCTCTGGTGGGGGGGGGGGTCGCCACGCTTTGCCCACTGCCCTCCCTGCAGCCGAAGGGCCACTCAGACACCTGGGCCTTTGTCTGCGGAAGAGGAAAACAAAAGAAAAACGGGGAAGGGAATGAAAAATCTCCAGGCAAATTAGAAAATTCAGACCTTGACAACATCCTCCGACCTTGATTGGGGTGGGGTGAGGTTGACAGGATTGAGTGAATCACAAAATCTTTTTTTTTTTTTTTTTTTGCAAAGAAAGGGAGGGAGAAAGTGAGGGATGGGAAGAGAAGGAAAGGAGGAAGAGAGGGAGGATGAAACGAAGGGAGGGTGGGGAAGCAAGGAGGGAGGGAGGAAGGATAGATGGGGAACAAAAGGAGGAAGGGGAAAGGGAGGAAAGAAGGAAAAATGAAGGAAGGAACAGAGGAAGTAAAGAGAGAAGGAGGGAGGAAAAAAGAAAAGAAGGAGGAAGGGACGAAAAGGAAAAAGGGAGGAAAGATAGATGGGTAACAAGCAGGAAGGGGAAAGGAAGGAAAGAAGGAAAAACAAAGGAAGGAACAGAGGAAAAAGTAGAAAGGAGAGGGAGGGAGGGAGGGAGGAAAAAAGAAAGGGAAGTGATGGAAGGCAGGAAGGGAGAGAAGGAAGGAGGGAGGATGGAAAAAAGGAAGGAGAAGAAAGAAGGAAAGCAAGGAAGGGAGAGGAGGAAGGGAGGAAAAGGAAAAAAGGAGGAAGGATAGATGGAAATAAAAGGAGGAAGGAAGGCAAGAAGGAAAAATGAAGGAAAGAACAGAGGAAGTAAGGAAAGGAGAGGGAGGGAGGGAGGGAAAAGGAAGGGAAGTGATGGAAGGCAGGAAGGGAGAGAAGGAAGAAGGGAGGGAGGAAAAAAGGAAGGAGAGGAAAGAAGGAAAGCAAGGAAGGGAGAGGAGGAAGGGAGGAAAAGGAAAAAAGGAGGAAGGATAGATGGAAATAAAAGGAGGAAGGAGAAAGGAAGGCAAGAAGGAAAAATGAAGGAAAGAGAGGAAGGAAGGAGAAAAGGAAGGAAAGATGGGAATGAGATGGAAGGCAGGAGGAAGGGAGGAAGGAGATGGAAAAAGGGAGAGGGAAGGAAGGAAGGAAGGAGTCCATTTTCAAGGTTGCGTTGCCTTGGAATAGCAATTAATATTTAATTTCTAGGCCACCCTCCCATCTCACTGTCCGAGGCTGGCTGGAGCTATTAACTCCTGAAGGCAGGGAAGAGGAAGAGGAGGGGGACAGGGGGTCCAAAGAGAAAGGCTGATTGGAAGCAGGAAAGAAATATTTTAAGTAAATTGGGGGGTTCCTGTATATTGAGGCCCTGGGGCTGTGTGTTGGGTCGGATGGATGGAGAGCTTGAAAGAAAATTTAGTTTCTACGTTGATAAGACTCTTGTAGGCACCAAGATTACAGAATAACAGAATAACCGTGGAAGAAGCACATGGTAATTCTCACAGTGAGAATAGCAAAGGTGCGTGAGTTGGCAGAGACCTGGAAATCGATGGCTTTCATTCCGAAATAACAATTTTTCTCTAGCGGTGTTTCTGCTTGGGAACTCACTTAACGCCTGTCTGGCTCTCAGCAACAGAAACGTCGGGCTCATTCGCGGTCGTAAATCGAGGATTCCCCAAAGACTCAACCAGATGCATCACCAAATCTTGCTGAGGTCAGGAGCCTAACAATCCTTAAAAATATGTCTGGATTTCTTTTTCTTCCCCCCCCCCCAAAAAAAATAAATCAATTGCAAAACGCTTGTACAAATTGTTAATTAAAGCCGGAGACACGCCTGCACTTCTGGCTCTGTACTAGTCTGTATTTTTGGCCTGGGTTGGGGGGGGGGGAAGGATGGTTAAAATAAACTTTAATTCTAGAGACGGGGTAGAAGTGTGAGCAGAGTTTTTCAGCGTGACCCCTCAGGCGAGATAAAGATATATCCATGGCAACTGGTTTTCGGTGCTTGAGAAATTGTCTGTTGCTAATATTACTAATTCATGCCGGAGAAAATCTGTTGTGCTCCCTGCCTTCCGAGGTGAGCTTGGCTGCCATCACTTCGGCTGCTGTGCCTGCCTTTGGAACGAGCCATGCGGGGGGTCCTTGACATAACAACGGTCCGTATAGTGACCGTGGGAAGTTTTCCATCCCCTCGGTCACGTAAGGGAAAAAATCAGGTGCTTGGCAACCGACTCATAATTATGACGGTTGCGGTATCCCGGGGTCATGCGAGAGGAAGAAGAGGAAGAGGGAGAAGAAGAGGAGCAAGAGGAAGAAAATAAGAGGAGGAGAAACAAGAAGAGAGGAAGAGGAAGAAGCGGAAGAGAAGGAAGAGGAAGAAGAAGAGGAGGAAGAAGAAGAAGGGAAAGGGAGAAGAAGAGGAAGAAGAGAAGGAAGAGGAAGAAGAGGAATAAGAAGGGAGAGGTAGAAGAAGAGGAGGAGAAAGAAGAGGAAAAAGGAGGAAGAAGAGGAGAGAAGGAGAAGAAGAGGAAAAGAAAGAAGAAGAGGAAGAAGAGAAGAAGAAGGGAGAGGGAGAAGAAGAAAATAAAAGGAGAAACAGGAGAGGAAGAGGAAGAGGAAGAAGAGGAGGAGGAGGAAAATAATAGGAGAAACAAGAAGAGAGGAAGAGGAAGAAGCGGAAGAGAAGGAAGAGGAAGAAGAAGGGAAAGGGAGAAGAAGAGGAAGAGGAAGAAGAGAAGGAAGATGAAGAAAAGGAGTAAGAAGGGAGAGGTAGAGGAAGAGGAAGAGAAGGAAGAGGAAGAAGGAGGAAGAAGAAGAGATGAAGAGGTAGAAGAAGAGGAAGAAGAGAAGAAGAAGGGAGAGGGAGAAGAAGAGAAAGATAATAAAAGGAGAAACAGGAGAGGAAGAGAAAGAAGAAGAGGAGGAGGAGGAAGAAGGCAGAGGGAGAAGAAGAGAGGGGAGAGAAAGAAGAGGAAGAGGGAGCGTTCCTGGGAATTATGAAAAGCTGGGGCCTGGATTGTTTGAAAAGGGACACTGTAGGTAGCAGTCTTTCTTCACCTAGCTGGCTTGGAGACATCTGGACTCCATTTCCAGAATTCTCCAGCCACCCATGGGAATTCTGGGAATAGAAGTCCACACATACGTTGAAGGTTGCCAAGGTTGAAAAACACTGGAACAGATGGCTGGATGTCAAAAATTAATTTGGAAGTTTCAGTTAAGTCTAGAACACAAAAAACTTCCTCCTTCCCCCCTTCCCTTCTCTGACTTCAGCTTCTGTTCCTTTTCCTTCCTTCTTTTCCTTCCTTTCTCCTTTTCCACCCTCCCTCCCTCCCTCCCTTTTTTCCTCTTTCTTCATCTCTTTCTTTTCATGCTGCCTCCCTCTCTTCCTTTCTTCCGTCGTTCTTATCTTCCTTCCTTCCTCCTTCCCTCCCTTCACTGACTTCAGCTTCTCTTCCTTTTCCTTCCTTCCTTTCCTTTTCCACCCTCTCTCCTTCCCTCTCCTTCCTTCCTCCTTTCCTCTCTTCATTCCTCTCTTCCTCTTTCTTCTTTCCTCTTTCTTTCCATGCTCCCTCTCCCTTTCTTTATCCCCTCCCTCCCTTCTTTCCTTCCCTCGTTCTTATCTTTCCTCCTTCCTTCCTCCCTTCTCTGACTTCAGCTTCTGTTCCTTTTCCTTCCTTCTTTTCCTTCCTTTCTTCTTTTCCTTCCTTTCTCCTTTTCCACCCTCCCTCCATCCCTCTCCTCCCTCCCTCCCTCCCTTTTTTCCTCTTTCTTCATCCCTTTCTTTTCATGCTGCCTCCCTCCCTTCCTTTCTTCCGTCGTTCTTATCTTCCTTCCTTCCTCCTTCCCTCTCTTCTCTGACTTCAGCTTCTGTTCCTTTTCCTTCCTTCCTTTCCTTTTCCACCCTCTCTCCTTCCTTCCTCCTTTCCTCTCTTCATTCCTCTCTTCCTCTTTCTTCTTCCCTCTTTCTTTCCATGCTCCCTCTTCCTTTCTTTATCCCCTCTCTCCCTTCTTTCCTTCCCTCGTTCTTATCATTACTCCTTCCTTCCTCCCTTCTCTGACTTCAGCTTCCGTTCCTTTTCCTCCCTCCCTTCCCTTCTTTTCCTCCCTCCCTTCCCTTTCCTTGGCTCACCCTTCCAGAGGGATCCGGGATCCCTTGGACCTCCTCATTCCTGGGCCAGGAGAAGGGATCACCACTCCTCTCCACTTTCCCTCCCTTGTTCCTTTTCCCCTTTGGAGACGCATCTGGGCATCTCTGGCCGGACTGGCCTGTGCAACCCGAGGAGGAGGCATGTGGCCAAAGCGTCAGTGAGATTCACCCTTGGTGGGACGGAGCCCTCCGAGCCTCGGCCTGGGTGGGCGGTGAGTCCAGGTGGATCAGGGAAGAAGAGATCAACTCCCCGAGGCTGCCCACACCGGGCTGGGCACGTGGCCCACTCTAGCTGCACCATGCCAGCCTCTGGAGTGGCTGAATGGCAGATGCCCTTGTGACTCACGGTCTGGAACAGCGGGGGCCTCATATTTGCTGCCCCCCCGCCCCCCGAACTCATGGGGCTCTCAACCAACCTGAAATCACCAAGGCGACTAATGCCACTCCGGGCGGACGCCTCGGTTGGCAAATGCTGGCAGGGTCTCTCGCAGACAGAAAGCGGAGGGGAGGGGGTGGGAGGTGGGAGAGAGTGGCGTCTTTTCATCCGATTCCTCCCAAAGGGGCTGATTTCCTATCGATTTCTGCTTTGAAATGTCCTCCTTTCGCTTCAAAAGGAAGGCTTTTACGGGGGGGGGGGGGGGTCGGGGGGGGAATAAGGACCACTTTGTCAGCCGTTGTCTGCATTAGCTTTCCCACCCCCCACCCTCCCCACCCCCGCACACACAGCAGCCACAGGTGACCAAGCAGAGTTCAGCATCAATGATATCATACGTATCAGTTCCCTTATAATATTCCTCCGCCTCTCCTCCCTCTCTCCCCTTCCTTCCTTCCTCCCCTCCCTCCTTCCCTCCCACTTTCCTTCCTTTCTTCTCCCCCTCTCATTACCATCTCCCTCCTTCCTTCCTCCTCCTTTTCTTCCTTTCTTCTCTCCCACTCATTGCCATCTCCTTCCTTCCTTCCTTCCTCCCAATTTCCTTCCTTTCTTCCCTCCCTCTCATTACCATCTCCTTCCTTCCTTCCTCCCAATTTCCTTCCTTTCTTCCCTCCCTCTCATTACCATCTCCTTCCTTCCTTCCTTCCTTCCTTCCTCCCAATTTCCTTCCTTCCTTCCTCCTCCTTTTCTTCCTTTCTTCTCTCCCACTCATTGCCATCTCCTTCCTTCCTTCCTCCCCTCCTTCCTTCCTAATTTCCTTCCTTTCTTCCCTCCCTCTCATTACCATCTCCCTCCTTCCTTCCTCCTCCTTTTCCTCCTTTCTTCTCTCCCACTCATTGCTATCTCCTTCCTTCCTTCCTTCCTTCCTCCCAATTTCCTTCCTTTCTTCCCTCCCTCTCATTACCATCTCCTTCCTTCCTTCCTTCCTCCCAATTTCCTTCCTTTCTTCCCTCCCTCTCATTGCCATCTCTTTCCTTTCTTCCTCCCCTCCTTCCTTCCTAATTTAATTTAATTTATATTTTATTTTATGTTATTTTGTTATTTTATGTTATTTTATTACTTATACATTATATATTGTATATGTTTTTATACATATAAATATACATTTTCAGAGTCTATACTAATTAAAGATAAAACAGCCCAGATGTTTCGTGATGGGTTGGCCAAGGCCTCACCTGCGCTTTCTCTTCTTGCTCTCCCTGTCCAGGTGACTTCCCTCCGCCCCCTCCCCCTCCTCCACCGCCCCCCCTTTCATCCGACCACCTGGGGAGCTTCCCGCCAGCCTCGGGGTCTTTCCTGCCGCCGCCCCCCCCTCCGGAGGAAGCTTTTGCCAACATCCAGGTAAGAAGCCTCTTTTCACTGGTCATGAAATGATAGGAGGAATTCAATATAGGCAGTCCTCGACTTACAACACTCCATTTAGTGGCCATTTGAAGTTATCACACACTGAACAAAAGGGACTGGAGAACCGATAGCGGAAATTTTGAGTAGTTCGGAGAACCGGTAGTAAAAATTCTGACTGGCCCCGCCCCCATCTATTCTCTGCCTCCCGAGTTTTTGCAGTGTCCTTCCCCTGGAGTGGGGTGGGAATGGAGATTTTACAGTATCCTTCCCCTGCCACGCCCGTCAAGCCACTCCCACCAAGCCAAGCCACACCCCCAAGCCATGCCCAGGGAACCTGTAGTAAAAATAATTGAATCCCACCACTGCGGTCGTGAAATGGGGCAAAACTCACCCAACAACTGTCTCGCTTAGTGACATAAATTTTGAGCTGAATGATGGTTGTAAATCGAGCGCTACCTGTAGATTAATAATCAGGCAGCATCTAGAAATAGCACTTATATACCACTTCTGGCCCTCTCTATACGTCAGTGTTTCTCAACCTTAGTAGCTTGAAGATGGGTGGACTTCAACTCCCAGAATCCCCCAGTCAGCAGCGCTGTTCTTGTTAAGTGAACCTGGATTCCCCATTTGACGTTAGAAGGTCACATGACCCCAGGACACTGCAACCGTCATAAATACATGCCAGTTTCCAAGCATCTGAATTTTGATCACGTGACCACAGAAAATGCTGCAACGGTCATAAGTGTATGAGAAACAGACATGGGCCGCTTTTCTCAGTGCTGTTGTAACTCTGGATGGTCAGTAAATGAATGTCTGTATATCTCGAGGACTCCCTGTGTGGATTAATTTTAGCAACCAGGGTCATTTTTTAAAATTTGGTGGGCTTGGAGATCGTTTAATACAGTGTTTCTCAACCTTGGTGGCTTGAAGATGGGTGGACTTCAACTCCCAGAATCCCCCAGCCAGCAGCGCACCTACAACTTCTTGTGGCAAGTCATTCCACTGGTTAATTGTTCTCACCGATAGGAAAATTCTCCCGAGTTCTAGGTTGGATCTCTTTAGATCTACCCAGGGATCTCTCTTTGTGGAAGATCTACCTCCATCAGCACCATGCCTGAGTTTCACACTATCTTAACTGTATTTTCAATCGATCAGAATAGAGCTGAAGGGACCTTGGAGGTCTTCTAGTCCAGCCCCCTGCTTAAACAGGAGATCCTATACCGTTTCAGACAAATGGCTGTCCAGTCTCTTCTTAAAAGCCTCCAGTGATGGAGCATTTGCGACTTCTGGTGGCAAGCTGTTCCACTGGTTAATTGCCCTCACTGTTAGGAACTTTCTCTTTAATTCCAGGTTGCTTCTCTCCTTGATTCCTTTCCATCCATCCATCCATCCATCCATCCCTTCCTTCCTTCCTTCCTTCCTCCCTCCCTTCCTCCCTCCCTAACTTCCTTCCTTCCTTTGTTCCTTCGTTCTTTCCTTCTCTTCTCATTTCTTCCTCCCTCCCTCCCTAACTTCCTTCCTTCCTTCCTTTGTGCTTTCCTTCTCCTTCCTTCCTTCCTTCCTTCCTTCCTTCCTTCCTTCCTTCCTTCCTTCCTTCCTTCCTTCCTTCTCCTTCCTTCCTTCCTTCCTTCCTTCCTTCCTTCCTTCCTTCCTTCTTCTTTCCTTCCTTCCATTATCATAGAATCCTAGGCTTGGAAGAGACCTCGGAGTCCAGCCCTCTGCTCACGCAGGAGACCCTATAAAATTTGAAACAAGTGGCCTGTCCAGTCTCTTCTTAAAACGCCCCAGTGATGAAGCATCCACAACTTCTGGAGGCAAGTAGTTCCACTGGCTAATTGTTTTCACGGTTAGGAAGTGTCTCCTTAATTCCAGGCTGCTTCTCTCCTTAATTAATTTCCATCCGTTGTTTCTTCTCCTGCCTTTCGAAAATAAGTTGACCTCCCTCTTCTTTGGGGCAGCCCCTCAAATATTGGAAGACTCCTATTCTATCGCCACTAGTCCTTCTTTTCTCTAGGCTGGCCAAATCCTGCAGCCGTTCTTCGTATATTTTTACCTCCGGGCCTTTAATCATCTTCTCTGCACTTTTTCCAAAGTCTCAACCTCTTTTTTGTAACGTGGGGACCATACAGAGGAAGAGCCTTTTCTGTTGGGGCACCTACCCTTTGGAACAGGTTACCCCCCAGGGATACGAATCATCCCAGATCTTCGTACTTTCCGTCGTGCACTTAAGACCTTTCTTTTTCACCAAGCCGGACTGGCATAAATCTCTTCTCATTGTTTTAAATCTTTATGCTGAAGATTCTTAACTGATGAGCCAAACTGGCTTAATTATCTTATATTCACATTTTATACGTATGTTATTTTAACTGTTCACCGCCCTGAGCCCTTCGGGAGAAGGGCGATATAAAAATAAAATAAAATAAATAAAATAAATAAAATAAATAAAATAAATAAAATAAATAAAATAAATAAAATAAATAAAATAAATAAAATAAATAAAATAAATAAAATAAATAAAATAAATAAAATAAATAAAATAAATAAATAAATACACTGGATGCAGAATTCCAGATGTGGCCTTACTAAAGGCTTTATAAAGGGACACATCCTTCAAATGATTTTGTTTCTGTGCCTCTCTTTATACAACCCAGGATTGTATTGGCTTTATGACACCTTGAATTAACGATGGTTAGTCGAAAGAAGATTTATTTCCTAACCAACTCTGGAGGTTGAATGTTTTATTGATGGGTTAGACTGCTATCCCACCTTTCTTTCAAAAGCTCCTCCCATTTCCCCCCACACACACATGCAACAACAACCCTGCAGAGTAGACCGGAGTTTTAAAAATGTGTGATTGCCCCCAAATCATTTTCTGGCTAAGAGGGTTGTGTATTTCTGACTGTCCCTGGTTCCAGTGAGGACAATTAACCAGTGGAACAGCTTGCCACTAGAAGTTGTGGATGCTCCATCGCTGACGGCTTTTGGACAGTCGCTTGTCTGTCCTGGTCTAGGGCTGTGATGATGAACCTATGGCACATGTGCCACAGCTGGCATGTAGAGCCCTCTCTACGGGCATGCAAGCCGTGTCCACTGTGCATGTGTGTGCGCCTCTCGCCTGCCAGCTGATTTTTGGAATGCGCAGGAGGAGGGGTGCATGCAGGAGATGCACATTCATATGTGGGGGGGTCGCATGTGCTTGCACGGGGGAGGCAGGGGAAGCACGGGGGGAGCGGTGTGCATGTTCCGGAAGAGCGTTTCCGGCCTCTGGAGGGGCCTCTGGAGCCTGGGAAGGGCGAAAAATGGGCCTCTTGGATGTTACGGAAGTCCGGAAATGGGCCCGTGGTGCAGGTTGCTAAAATTTTTGAATCCCACCCCTCACGCGCATGCATGGGAGGGTGGGGTCATGTGCATACACGAGATGCATGCATTGCATTATGGGTGCCAGCATGCATGTGCACTGCCATGCTTATACACGCACGCTTTTGACACCCGAAGAGAAAACGGTTAGCCATCACTGGTCTGGACTACAAGACCTCCAGGGTCCCTTCCAGCTCTGTTCTATTTTAAATGCTGTTAAAATTAGCGGGAGAAAATGTACGTATTTAGCAGCGTAGGGCAGCTTTAGAAATAATCAAGGAACGTCATTGCTGCACGCATTTCGTTGGACCCGCAACATCCCTGATTCATTTAAACAGAATCCTTGTGAGCCCGTCTCACAAGCTTTGCCACCAATGGTTTGGCGCACGATCAGTTGTCGAGCGACCCTTCTTCCGTTTTTAATGCCAAAATGTGTTTTTTCCCCCTGCCCCTTCCAAAGAGCACATTTGGGGTGTATGAAGTAGTCACCGAGTACAATTGGTGGCATATTAAGATTTATTAAACGATCGTGCCTCCCAACAGTCCGACTCCTGTCAGTTATGGGAAGATAAATTTCTGGAAAGGGTAAAGGAAAAAGGAGGATAATAAAATATTGATTGTAAGCTAAATAAACAAAAGAGAGAGAGAGAGAGACATTTAAACTCACCACTGCAGGAACAGGCGAGTTTACAATGAATTCTTAAGCCAACGGTAACCATCATAGTCATAAACCAGCCTAATGATGGTGTCACATCCCAGAAGCACTCCAGAAGATGTTGCTAGCTTTGGGAAGATCAGTTGACTCACATTTATGACGGTCGTAGTGTCCTGGGGTCACGTGATCTCTTTTTGTGACCTTCTCATAAGCAAAATCAATCACTTAAGAACCATGCGACTAACTTAACAGCTGCAGTGATTCCCTTAACAACAAGGCAAGAAGAACGGTTATAATATGGGGCAAAATTCACTTAACTGTCTCGCTTAGCGACAGAAATTTTTGGACCTAAGCCGAGGACTACCGGTAGTGCAGAACCTGCAGAGTGTCAGTATTTCACGCTGCACTTACTCCAGTGCTGACATAAGAAGAAGCAGGCATCTGGAAAGAGACATTTGACACTTCTACTTATTTTCCCTGGAGAGAATATCACTTAGGAGATGGGATGGGAGGGGGGAAATTCCTTTGAGTGGGAGCAGTAGATTAGGGACAGAGTGACAGGGAAGGTGGCCAATGAGTGCAGAGGAGTGGGGAGAGGAAAAGGAGGGTCTTGGCTGAGGAAGCCAGAGTTGGCTGCAATGAGTCTAGATCGTTCGTGCTTAATAAATTATAGTTTTTTTCCCAAAGACTTTGTTTGAAATGCAATTTATTTAAGACAACTTCAAAACTTGACACAGAGTGGATCCCAGCTGATCTCACCAATCGGCATTGTGCCTGCTTCAGCTCCTGAGTGGTCTACAGAGGCAGACCCACGAAGAGAGCGCTGCAGAACTCCAGCTCTATGATGAGAAGTCATGAGCCTCTTTTCGGGGGGGGGGGGGAATCGTCTCGTGAACTTTTGGCAAACCCCAATTCAGGACAAGTTGCAAAATGCTTGCAGCTCCCAGAAAGGAAAGTGAGAGAGCAACGTCTCCCCACCTGTGGAGCTGTCCAGGGTCCTGATTGTGCATCCAGATTTCTTCTCTCTTGCCTCATATCTGGCTGCTTCATCAAAACATAGGGCTGGAAGGGACCCCGGTGGTCTTCTAGTCTAACCCCTACCGAGGATATAGAAGCAAAGGCTGGAAGGGACTCTGGAGGTCTTCTAGCCCACCCCCCTGCCCAAAATCATGGAATCATAGAGTTGGAAGGGACCCTTGAGGTCTTCTAGTCCAACCCCTGCCCAAGATCATAGAATCATAGAAACACAGGGCTGAACGGGACCTTGGAGGTCTTGTACTCCAACCCCTGCCCAAGATACAGAATCAAAGGCTGAAAGGGACCCTCGAGGTCTTCTAGTCCAACCCCTTGCCCCAAATCGTGGAATCATAGGGCTGGAAGGGATCTGGAGATTTTCTAGTCCAACCGCATGGCCAAGGTAGGGGTCCTTATACCCTCCTGGACAAAAAAATGGTGCACTTTTTTTTTCCCGAAAACCTCTCGTTTCAAGGTCCTCAGCCAGACGTAGCTGCCTTCCACAACTTCGTACCCACTCTTCTGCCATCAGCCAACATGCTGAACCCAAAGCCTCTCCCTTGGGCTGTAGTCATGTTGCACCCCGAAAACAGACTTTCCCCCATTGCTGTGGGAAACCTCTGGAGTGTAGCAAATACTCTGGAGCATGTGGGAAGTGTCACTCACTTAGAAACGGAGGGACACCTGATCTTCTGACCTGCTATTTACTTAATAAGGCCACACTTGGCCACACTGTGTCCAGTTTTGGCCACCCCAATGTCAACCCGACATTGAGACTCTGGAAAGAGTGCAGAGAAGAGCAACAAAGAGGATTAGGAGATGATTGGAGGCTAAAACATATGAAGAACGGTTGCAGGAACTGAGTATGTCTAGTTTGATGAAAAGAAGGACCAGGGGAGACAGGATAGCAGTCTTCCAATATCTCAGGGGCTGCCTCAAAGAAGAGGCAGTCAAGCTATTCTCCGAAGCCCCTGAAGGCAGGACAAGAAGCAACGGATGGAAACTCATCAAGGAGAGAAGCAACTTAGAACTAAGGAGAAATTTCCTGACAGTGAGAACAATTAACCAGTGGAACGACTTGCCACCAGAAGTTGTGAATGCTCCAACACTGGAAGTTTTTAAGAAGAGATCGGGCAGCCATTTGTCTGAAATCATGTAGGGTCTCTTGCCTGAGGAGGGGGCTGGACTAGAAGGCCTCCCAAGGACCCTTCCTACTCTGCTATTCTGTAATCCCAGAATCAGTGGAACAGCTTGCCTTCAGAAGCTTGCCTCCAGCCATTACTGGAGGCTTTTAAGAAGAGAGTGGGCAACCATTTGTCTGGAATGCCATAGGGCAGTGATGGCTAACCTTTTTGCCGTCGCGTGCCAAAAGCGGGGTGAGCGCAAGGAGGTCACCCACATACGTGCCCATACCCATAATTCAATGCACCCCGCCTCTTTTAGCACGTGACGGCTAGGTGGGCCCGGTAGGCCTGTTTTTCACCCTCCCCAGGCTCCAGAGGGTTTCTAGGAGCCTGGGGAGGGCGAAAATAGCCTTCCCCACCTCCCTGGAAGCCCTCTGGAGGCTGGAAACAGCCCATTTCCCAACTTCCGGTGGGTCCGAAGGGCCCAAAAATCAGCTGGCTGGCACATGGATAGGTGCTGGAGCTGAGCTACAGAACGCTCGCGTGCCCACTGATATGGCTCTGTGTGCCACCTGTGCCATAGGTTCACCATCACGGGCATAGGGCGTAATATTTTAATTTTTAAAATTTTTAAAATTTTTAATTTGATTTCTATGCCGCCCTTCTCCGGAGACTCAGGGCGGCTTACAATGCGTTAAGCAATAGCCTTCATCCTTTTGTATATTTATACAAAGTCAGCTTATTGCCCCCACAAACTGGGTCCTCAATTGATCCACCTTAGAAAGGATGGAAGGCTGAGTCGACCTTGAGCCTGGGGAGATTCAAACTCACAGTAATTGCAGGCAGCTGGTGTTAATCACAATGCTTTTAGTCTGCTGAGCTATCCAGGTTCTTTATTACTGATTTCTATGCCGCCCTTCTCCGGAGACTCAGGGCGGCTTACAATGCGTTAAGCAATAGCCTTCATCCTTTTGTATATTTCTACAAAGTCAGCTTATTGCCCCCACAAACTGGGTCCTCAATTGACCCACCTTAGAAAGGATGGAAGGCTGAGTCGACCTTGAGCCTGGCTAGGATTGAACTCAGAGAGATTCCAGGCAGCTGGTGTTAATTGCTGCCTTTAGTAGGAGGCATTAGCCCCCTACGCTACACAGGCTCCTTTAATATTACGCCCTATGTCTGAATATATTGAGTATGTTTAATATTACACCCTAGCCTGAATATTCATATATTGTTAATCCCCACAACTTATTCCAACCAGCTTCATTTTGGGTTCGTTCGGATAGGCCAACTAGTCGCAGCATTTTTATTTTATTTCTAGCCACGCAAAGATTCATCTTTAAAAACCGGTCTGCTTCTTAAAAAATGGCCATGCCTTCTGCTCGAGCAGAAGACCTCCAAGGTCCCATCCAACTCTGTTACTCTGTGTTCTAACCTTGGTGACGATGGGGGGTGCGAGGGGGCAGTTTCGACATCAAGGATGGCTTGATGTGGAGGAAGAGAACTGCGATGCATGCCCAGAAGTCTGATTTCACGGCAGAAGAAGTATTGTCGGCCGCTTCCCATAAGATGCGATGCTGGGTTTATTTTCACCATCCTTGGCATGGCACTCAGCCGGATTGGGCATTTCCAGGAACGTCGGATTCCCCCCTTGCCAAGGCTCCCTCCTCCCCCTGGCATTGTTCGCCACGCCAGGTTGCCACCCCAGCCTTGGAATTCTACCAAAGAGCTCATTAAATCTTTATTCGTGTCACATCCTCCTCCCCGAGAAGAAGGAGAGGA
Source organism: Coluber constrictor foxii (assembly GCA_038048745.1). Classification (NCBI taxonomy): domain Eukaryota; kingdom Metazoa; phylum Chordata; class Lepidosauria; order Squamata; family Colubridae; genus Coluber; species Coluber constrictor. Next base: position 8,886,265 of record CM075963.1, on the reverse strand, counting down.
TGGCAGAGGTGCCAGCGTCGTGCAAAGTCATCAGGCGGCCGTAATTATCGATCGTGAGCCCTGCGCTGTAATTTGATTTAATTGGAAAGGAATGGAAGAGGTGGCTCGCGGTTTTCTTGGGATCTCTTCTCTAGAATCACTTGGAGTAGTTGTTAGGAACACGAAGGAGGCCTCGATCGGTTTCCCTCCAGAGGTTGTGGAAAAGAGAACCTTCGTAGCTCAGGGTGGAACTGGGGGGTCCTTGGTGGTCTCTGAGCTTGGTGATTTTCTTGCAGAAGTTCCATGACCGAACGAGAGCAGGAGTCTCCAACCTTGGCAACTTTAAGCCTGGAGGATTTCAACTCCCAGAATTCCCCAGCTGGGGAATTCTGGGAGTTGAAGTCCTCCAGGCTTAAAGTTGCCAAGGTTGGAGACTCCTGAACTAGAGAACATAATCAGTGCTAGGGGTTTACAAAGAGGAGGAGGAGGAGAATTTTGGGGTCTCTGAGCTTGACGATTTTCTTGAAGACATTTCATTACCCTACTAAGTAACTTCATCCGTGTATTGGTGACGTTACCTAGCTTGGTAATAAAATACCTTCAAGAAAACTCAGAGAGCGCCAAGGACCTTACAACTCATAAACTCATCTGTAGAAGGCCCCCATCTAAATGTCGTTGGGAAACTATTGAACTACTATACTTCAACTACTATTGAAGAATGGACTTTGAAGGTGGCCAGTTTTGCAGAAATGGCGAAGATATCAGCATATTTAAAAGACCGGACTCAAGAAACTTATGCGTGGGAATGGAAGAAATGGATAGATTACGTGCAGAATAAATATCGAACAAGGAAATATCAGATAGCTTTTAGCTGAATGTCATGAAGATATTTATAGTATAGGCAGGGGGCAGAATTGTAGGGGGTATTGTATGATATGATATGATTGGGATTTCACCTTGGGAAGTCATGGGAGGGGAGGGTTGGAGAGCGGAAGGGGGGAAAAATGGAAAAATTTGTGTTTGTAAAACTTTTTCAATAAAAAAAAATGTTGATTGGAAAGAACGTAGTAGAGATTCCTCGCCTACAAATTCCTCTCAAGCTTCAGCCATTCCTAAAGGTCTCCTCCGTCCTGACACGTCCGACGTTCACGCTACGTAGAATCCTTTCCCAAGCCTCTTTGACGGTGTCTCTTTCTCTTCCTTCTCAGGTCAACTCTGGCGGGAAGACGTTGGAAGAGAGGAGATCCAGTCTGGATGCGGAGATCGATTCCTTGACCAGCATCCTTGCAGACCTGGAAAACAGCTCACCTTACAAGCCAAGGAGCCAACAGGTGAGATGTGGGAGACAGGAAGGCCTGCTGTCTCCTGTGATGTGCAGAATTGATGCTGCTGAGATGTTCCCAGATCAATATCCATGGAGCTTCTCAATCATCCAAGTTACGGTTGTCCCAAGGGTGCTTTTTCCAAAAAGGCAACTGGACTTCCTTAGTTTTTTTCCTTGGAAACGTTTCGCTTCTCATCCAAGAAATTTCTGAATTATTTTTGCTTTTTCCTTGGAAAATATTTCACTTCTGTTCCAAGAAGCTTCTGAACGTTTTTTCCTTGAAAAAGTTTTGCTTCTCATCCAAGAAACTTCTGAACTTTCTTTGTTCTTTTCCTTATTTATTTATTTATTTATTTATTTATTTATTTATTTATTTATCACATTTATATACCACCCTACTCCCAGGGAGAGAGTACACCACTCTGTAAAACCTTAATAAGGCCACACCTAGAATTACTGCATCCAGTTTTGGTCACCACACTATAAAAAAGATGTTGAGACTCTAGAAAGAGTGCAGAGAAGAGCAACAAAGAGGATGAGGGGACTGGAGGTTAAAACATACGATAAATGGTTGCAGGAACTGGGCCTGGCTAGTCTAGGGAAGAGAAGGACCAGGGGAGACAGGAGAGCAGTCATTAACCTTTTAATTAAAAATTAATTACAAAATGAAGTAATGTAGTTTGTCCATTTTTTCTTCCTGCTGCCTCTCGTATTTATTATTTTCTCTTTGATTCATTCATTCATTGATCGATCGAGAAAAATTTATCCATTGGCTTCGGCTTCCTGGCGGCATTGAAAACGAGGTGTCGGGTTACCAATTTTTCCAACCGGCGTATTTAGTCGAGGCTTTCAAAATCATTGTTCTCCTCCTGCAGCGACTATATTAAAGAATTACTGGCTTAAGGAGAAGAAACCAAGGTTCATTTGCTCTGTCTTGAGATGTGAGAGGTTATAACGGATCCTGGCTTACCTGCTTAGAGAAGTAAGGAAGGAAGGAGAGGAACATTTCAAATAATTGCCAACTGGTAGCCAGTGGTGTCTCAAGCAGAGAAGGAATTTGCAGATTTGGGGTGATTTTGCAAGTGTGAGATGTCAAATCTCTTCCCTGCTGTTCCTTTCTTCCTTATTACTTTATTTTATTTTATTTTATTTTATTGCTTTCAGCCAGTAATAGGGTCCTAAAATGTTGGACAGGGACCCATCGCTCAGGCGTAGAAGAGTTTGAGCAATTTGTTAGGCCTTGGCGAGTAAGTTTGGGGAAAGGGCTTTATTGAGAAAGAGAGCAGTTAGAAAGAGTGCAGAGAAGAACCGCAGCGGTCTGGAGGCTAAACTGTATGATGAATGTCCCAGAGTTGCTTTTTCTTTCAAGAGGCAATAGGATTTCCTGGTTTTTCCTTTTGAAGAGGTTTCGCTTCCCATCCGAGAAGCTTCCTCGGTTCTGATTAAATGGAGAATGGAAGGATTAATACTCCTTGCAGACAGCTGGTCATTTGCATTCTTTTAGAGGGTCGTTGAGGCCACTTGGAGGTTTATTTGTGTCTTCAGGGTCCCTTCAGTGGTGCAATTAATGTCTAACGAAGAGAAGGGCTCAGGGTGACATGACAGCTGTCATGACTGCTCCCACTTTGGGAGAGAGGCTTAAGATCGTGAGAGGGATATTGACTTGATTGGAACACTGGTTAATGGTTAGAGGGCAGCAGTGCAGGCTAACTCTGCATTCCCACAGCCAGGAGTTCGATCCTGACCGGCTCGAGGTTGACTCGGCCTTCCGTCTTTCCGAGGTCACTAAAATGAGGGCCCAGATTGTTGGGGGCAAGAGGCTGGCTCTGTAAAACGCTTAAGAGAGGGCTGGAAAGCACTGTGAAGCGGTATATATAAGTCCAAGTGCTAATGCTTGGGAAGGAAGGGAGGGAGATAGGAAAAGGACGGAAGGAAATTAGAAGGAGGGGAAGGAAATTAGAAGGAGGGGAAGGAAGGAAGGAAGGAAGGAAGGAAGGAAGGAAGGAAGGAAGGAAGGAAGGAGGAGGTAGGGAGGGAAAGGAAGGAAGGAAGGAAGGAAGGAAGGAAGGAAGGAAGGAAGGAAGGAAGGAAGGAGGTAGGGAGGGAAAGGGGAAGGAAGGAAGGAAGGAAGGAAGGAAGGAGAAATGGAGAAAAAGGGAGGAAGGAAGGAAGGGAAGGAAGGAAAGAGGAGGAAGGGAGGGAAAGAGAAAGGAAAGAGGGAGAAAAGAAAGGAAGAAAGAAAAAGAAAGAAAGAAATGGAGAAAAAGGGAGGAAGGAAGGAAGGAAAGGAAGGAAAAAGGAGGAAGGGAGGAAAAGAGAAAGAGAAAGAAAAGAGGGAGAAAAGAAAGGAAGAAAGAAAAAGAAAGAAAGAAATGGAGAAAAAGGGAGGAAGGAAAGGAAGGAAGGAGGAGGGGAGGGAAAGAAAGGGAAAGGAAAGAAAGGGAGAAAGAAGAAAGAGAAAAAAGAAAGAAAAAGAAAGAAAGAAATGGAGAAAAAGGGAAGGAAAGAAAGGAAAGAAGGAAGGAAGGAGGAGGGAGGGAGGGAAAGAGAAAGGGAAAGAAAGGGAGAAAGAGAAGAGAGAAAAAAGAAAGAAAGAAGGAGAAGAAGGAAGGAAGGGAGGGAGGGAGAGGATTATAAAATACTGTGAAGCAGTTATTTTCCTTCCTTCCTTCCTTCCTTCCTTCCTTCCTTCCTTCCTTCCTTCCTTCCTTCCTTCCTTCCTGGCACAACGGTTAGAATACAGTATTGCAGGCTGACTCTGCCCGCAGCCAGGAGTTCAATCCTGATAGACTCAAGGTGGACTCAGCCTTCCGTCTTTCTGAGGTTGCTAAAAGGAGGACTCAGATTGTTGGGGGCCAGAGGCTGTAAAAATGCTTACAGGGCAGTACAGGAAAGGGCTTTACCACAGAAATATGGGACTCCCTTGAGGTCGTAAATCGAGGACTGTCTGTATATGATTCAGGATATGCTGCTAATCCTGAAACTGGGTCAGTTCCCAATTTAAGGCCATAAAATGAAGCCAAACGCACTTAGCAATTGTCTTGCTTAGCAACGGAAATGTTGGGCTCAACTGTGCCCGTAAGTCGAGAACTTTCTGTACTTCTTCGATAGGTGGTGTTTGTTTGTTTTTTTCTTTCTCATCCTGCCCTCCCATTGAACGATGATGCATCCTGTTGTTCCTCAACACAGCTAGTCCTCGGTTTACGACCATGATGGAGGCCAAAATTCCATTAAGAGAGATGTCCTCTAAGAGGGTTTGGCCCCATTTGACAACCTTCCTTGCCGCCGTTAAGCGAATCACTGTGGTTGTGGAGTGAGTAACACCGTTGTTAAGCGAGTCTGGCTTCCCCTTTGACTTTGCTCGTCAGAAGGCCGCAAAAGGGGAACCACGTGACCCCAAGAAACTGCGACCGTCACGAATATGAGTCATTTGGGCCTCTCTCCATACTCCCCTCCCGAAATGTCGATTTTTGGGGTGAGCCAAGCCACCGATAATAATTTCAACCGTATTAGAACATACAGATAGGTAATCCTCGATTTACGACCACAGTTGAGCCCAAAATTTCTGTGGCCAAGGGAGACTGTTTGCACAGTGAGTTTTACCTCATTTTATGACCTTCCTTGCCGCCGTTGTTAAATGAATCACCACAGTCGATTAAGTTAATAGCCTGGGCGTTATGTGGATTCCGGCTTCCGTGTCGAGTTTGCTCATCAGAAGGTCGCAAAAAGGGGGGAAACATGTGACCCCGGGATACGTCATAAATACGAGTCAATTGCCAGGTTTCTGGTTTTTGATCCCCTGTGACCACCGGGGACACTAAGTGCGAAAAATGGCCACGGCGAGTCACATTTTTCCGGTGCCCGTGGAAACTTTGAACCGTCACTAAACGGACCGTCGTAAGTCGAGGACTGCCTGCAATCCATGAAAAGCAGGGTCTCCGTAGCCAAAAACGCTCAGGAAACGTTAATAACGTGGTCGTTTTCTCCTTTGTAATTCGGAGAAGAAATTGGGGCTGGCATTATTTGCGTGGCAGGAATTTTTAGCGGGGGGTGGGGGAAGAATGAAGGGGCAGCCGGAGCGATGCACAAAAGCACAACCGTTTCTCCTTTTTGGCAAGGCGGCCACTGGAGCCGCTGCCGGGAATCGGTTAGCAAAACAAGCAAAGAATGAAAACCATTCCGGGCATTTGCAAAAAACACCGTTTCCTTGGCAAGAGTCCAGCGTGGCTTGTTGATGTTGTCGGTTGGTTAGCTTGTCGTGTCCCGCCAACCTTTCTCTCTTTGAGGGGCCTGCCGTTCAGAATGAAACAGAATCAGAATAACAGAGGAAGAGAGCCGGAAGGGACCTCGGAGGTCTTCTAGTCCAGCCCCCAGCCTAGACCATTTCAGACAAGCGGCTGTCTCTTCTTTAAAAAAGAAAATTAAAGGGAGGGAGGGAGGGAGGGAGGAAGAAAGGGAGGAAAGAAGGAAGATGGGAATGAGAAGAGGGAGGGAGGGAGGGAGGGAGGAAGGAAGGAAGGAAGGAAGGAAGGAAGGAAGACTTGAGTGAGAGGAAGGAAGGAAGGAAGATGGGAATGAGAAGAGGGAGGGAGGAAGGAAGGAAGACTTGAGTGAGAGGGAGGAAGGAAGTTAGGAAAGCCAGAAGGAAGGAAGGAAGGAAGGAAGGAAGGAAGGAAGGAAGGAAGGAAGGAAGGAAGGAAGGAAGGAAGGAAGGAAGGAAGGAAGACTTGAATGAGAGGGAGGAAGGAAGGTAGGAAAGCCGGAAGGAAGGAAGGAAGGAAGGAAGGAAGGAAGGAAGGAAGGAAGGAAGGAAGGAAGGAAGGAAGGAAGGAAGGAAAGAAGGAAGGAAGGAAGGAAGGAAGACTTGAATGAGAGGGAGGAAGGAAGACCTTAGACCATTGCAGACAGGTGGCCGCCCAGCCTCTTCTTAAACACCTCCAGTGTTGTAGCATTCATAACTTCTGGTAGCAAGCAGTTCCACTGATTAATTGTTCCCACTGTCAGGAAATTTCTCCTTAATTCTAAATTGCTTCTCTCCTGGATTGGTTTCCATCCGTTGCTTCTTGTCCTGCCTTCAGGTGCTTTGGAGAAGAGGTGAACCCCCTCCTCTCTGGGGCAGCCCCTCAAATATTGGAAGATGCTCTCCTGTCTCCCCTGGTCCTTCTCTTCCCTAGACTAGCCAGGCCCAGTTCCTGCAACCGTTCTTCCTATGTTTTATCCTCTGGTCCCCTAATCCTCTTCGTTGCTCTTCTCTGCACTCTTTCCAGAGTCTCAACATCTTGGTTCAAACTCTTGATTCACGCTGTAGCTGGGTGTCAGCTGTTTGTGGGAATGCAGCCACTGGTGTTGAAAAACGCTAAACCTAGGACCCCAGTTTACAGGGAGTTCTTGATTTACAAGAGTTCTGGAAGGTGGATTTAATTAGAGCAAAATAGACGAAGCCGTTAGGAAAGAACTCCCGTCGATTTGCTCTGTATGAAACTACATTTATAGCAAACTCCAGGCTGAATTTTCATCACTCTTTCATTCCCGATGGGATGCAATAGCTACAACAGGGCTCTCCAACCTTGGCAACTTTAAGACTTGTGGACTTCAACTCCCAGAGTTGAAGATGACAATCGGGTGACTCCGGGATGCTGAAACCATCGTAAATATACTCACCTTTTGAATGCCAGGAATGTGGGGGACATTGCTGGTCGTAAGTGTGAGGGCAGGACGTAAGTCGTTTTCCTCAGCGCCGCTGAGACTTCAAGCAGTCGCTCAATGAGTGGTTGCAAATCGAGGACTCCCTACGTTGTTTGGGAAGTCAGATGGGGTTTTGTTTTGTTTTTTTTCGTTCTGCAGTTCCTGCCCCTTTAAAAATCTTTATTTTCTTTGTATTTTATGTTATAATAAATCTCCATAAAAACACAACGAAGAGAAAACAAAACGAAAAAACGCTGCAGAGCCTGTTCAACAGGAAGAGATCACAAGCCAAGTGAATCCTGGCTTAGCTGCCCGGAAAAATCTTGGCCTCTTTCTGGTTTGATGGACTTTAGAACAGGGGTCTCCAAGCTTGGCCACTTTCAGCCTGGAGGACTTCAACTCCCAGAATTCCCCAGCCAGCTGGGGAATTCTGGGAGTTGAAGTCCTCCAGGCTGAAAGTGGCCAAGATTGGAGGGCTGGGGAATTCTGGGAGTTGAAGTCCTCCAGGCTTAAAATGGCCAAGCTTGGAGACCCCTGAGTTAGAAGCCTCCTTGGTTTGCCAGGATGTGCTGTAGATGTGATTTACAACAGTTCGTGTGAAAAATATGACTTGGGGCCGTTTTTCCCACTTAACGACCGTTCTAGAATCCCCGTGGTGATGCAAATTGGGATGCTTGCCACAACTCCTATTTGCCACGGTCGCAGTGCTCCTAGGTCACGTGATCCATTCTGGCGGCCTTCCGACAAGGAGAGTCATTGGGGGGGGGGGGAGCTGGATTCGCTTAACGACGGAGCTACGAACTTAACCGCTGTCGTGGTTTTACTGAACGACGGTGGCAAGAAAGGGCTTTAAACGGGGCAGAAGAACTCATTTCACAACAGGGGACGGGGGACGGGACCAAAATGTCAGATCCAGTCTGGATATCTGGCTGACTGTGCATCAAACTGTAATAATAAGAAAAAGGAAGTCGGTTGCCATGCCAACCTCGATCGGAGCTCTGGAAGCAATACCGAAACGGCTTCTTTGATATCTGGAAATATTAAATTTATTAGAACTGAACACTCTAATTTTGAAAAAAATCGATGCCCTGCTTAGAATCGCTTATATTCTTCGATAATCCCTTAAATAATTCTATGGTCTTTTCGTAGGAAGTTTTCACCACTCTTAGACGGAAAATGCAACAGTAGATTGCAGATAGTCCTCGAGTTATGACCACCGCTGAGCCCAAAATTTTCCACTGCTAAGGGAGACAGTTATTAAGTGAGTTTGGCCCCATTTTACGACCTTTCTTGCCTCACTTGTTAAGTGAATTACTGCAGCTGTTAAATTAGTAAGACGGTCGTTAAGTGGCTTTCCCCATTGAATTACTTGTCAGACGGTCACAAAAGTGGATCACGTGACCCCCCCCGGGACATTGCAACCGTCATAAGTACATGCCAGTTGCCAAAGCTTCTGAATTTGGATTACGTGACCAGGGGGATGCTGCAACCGTCGTAAGTGCGAAAAAAGGTCGTAAGTCACTTTTCCCCCATGTGGTCCTGTATTAAGTTTCCACCCCTCTTAGGCTGCCAATTCCAACAGGAGATTGCTCACAGATTATATAAAGCAGAGTTCTTCACACTTGGCCGCTTTAAGACTTGTGGACTTCAACTCCCAGAATTCTCCAGCCGGCTATGCTCTTATGTCAGAGGCCTTCAAACATGGCCGCTTTAAGACTTGTGGACTTCAACTCCCAGAATTCTCCAGCCGGCTATGCTCTTATGTCAGAGGCCTTCAAACATGGCCGCTTTAAGACTTGTGGACTTCAACTCCCAGAATTCTCCAGCCAGCTATGCTCTTATGTCAGAGGCCTTCAAACATGGCCGCTTTAAGACTTGTGGACTTCAACTCCCAGAATTCTCCAGCCAGCTATGCTCTTATGTCAGAGGCCTTCAAACATGGCCGCTTTAAGACTTGTGGACTTCAACTCCCAGAATTCTCCAGCCAGCTATGCTCTTATGTCAGAGGCCTTCAAACATGGCCGCTTTAAAACTTGTGGACTTCGACTCCCAGAATTCTCCAGCCAGCTATGCTCTTATGTCAGAGGCCTTCAAACATGGCCGCTTTAAGACTTGTGGACTTCAACTCCCAGAATTCTCCAGCCAGCTATGCTCTTATGTCAGAGGCCTTCAAACATGGCCGCTTTAAGACTTGTGGACTTCAACTCCCAGAATTCTTCAGCCAGCTGTGCTCTTATGTCAGAGGTCTTCAAACATGGCCGCTTTAAGACTTGTGGACTTCAACTCCCAGAATTCTCCAGCCAGCTGTGCTCTTATGTCAGAGGCCTTCAAACATGGCCGCTTTAAAACTTGTGGACTTCGACTCCCAGTATTCTCCAGCCGGCTATGCTCTTATGTCAGAGGCCTTCAAACATGGCCGCTTTAAGACTTGTGGACTTCAACTCCCAGAATTCTCCAGCCGGCTATGCTCTTATGTCAGAGGCCTTCAAACATGGCCGCTTTAAGACTTGTGGACTTCAACTCCCAGAATTCTCCAGCCAGCTATGCTCTATGTCAGAGACCTTCAAACATGGCCGCTTTAAGACTTGTGGAATTCTCCAGCCAGCTGTGCTCTTATGTCAGAGATCTTCAAACATGGCTGCTTTAACTTGTGGACTTCTACTCCCAGAATTCTCCAGCCAGCTATGCTCTTATGTCAGAGGCCTTCAAACATGGCCGCTTTAAGACTTGTGGACTTCAACTCCCAGAATTCTCCAGCCGGCTATGCTCTTATGTCAGAGGCCTTCAAACATGGCCGCTTTAAGACTTGTGGACTTCGACTCCCAGAATTCTCCAGCCAGCTATGCTCTTATGTCAGAGGCCTTCAAACATGGCCGCTTTAAGACTTGTGGACTTCGACTCCCAGAATTTTCCAGCCAGCTATGCTCTTATGTCAGAGGCCTTCAAACATGGCAGCTTTAAGACTTGTGGACTTCAACTCCCAGAATTCTCCAGCTGGCTGGAGAATTCTGGGTGTTGAAGTCCACAAGTCTTAAAGCGGCCAAGTTTGAAGACCTCTGATATAAGGTATTAAACATATATTACACCTGACTCTCAACGACTCCAGGCAGCTCCCCACAATCCAACAAAGACGCATCAGTAAAAGCGACAACACAACAAAAGCGAAAGCTATAATAAGGCGGTTGATTGAATTGAACTGAACTTAAATCCTTTATTTCGCCAAGTGTGAATAGACACCCAAGAAATTTGTCTCTGGTGCGTGATGCTCTCAGTGTACATCCACGCAAAGCTAAAGAATAATGTTGCAATAATAGAAAAGCAGAATAATGGAGTAAACATAATAGAAAAACAAAACAATAACCGAGTATAGATAGTATGTGCAATAGCGAGGATGAGATTTGAGTTCGGAGCTTGTGAGCATCTGAGTCAGAATCCGCTTCAAACCTCTTGCAAAAACAAAATCACGCCAGCTTTTGAGATAGTTTCACTGACCTGTGGCTTATGTCGAGCTCATGCAACGCAGCTGCCTTTTGGGATCTGCTGTGCATATGTGCCGTAAATTGTATTCCTAACTGGGAGGATTTTTGGGAGAGAGAGAGAGAGAGAGAGATCCTGCTCTGGTCCCCACACGCATGAAAGATCCCTTTTGGGTTGTAAATTAAGCATTGTTGTTGTGACTTCAATGCTTGTTTATTTTTATTTATTTATTTAGTTATTTTATTTTATTTCTGCATTCTCCGGGAAGGGATGGGGCAACTCAAGCGTCGCCGTGCATGAATTCCACCCAGGAATCTTGGATTTGCATTCCCGTCCGTTGGGAGAAAAATCTCAGCGAGCGATGCAGGGAAGGGATGGCTGATTTATTCCTGGTTTTTTTCTGCTTGCGTTTTTTTCACACACACACACACCCGTCTGCATCCCTTCGTGCAGAAGGCACGGTTCTTTTCTTTGGGGAGCGGCCCGGGGGGGGGGGAGGATGGGGGAAACAAACAAATAAAAAAAAAATCTTCATTAAGGGGGTTGTATCGGTGGCAGGGAAGGATCAGGTTCCCTTGGCAACCTTGCAGACTGGGTGGATCCTCGCCACCGATGTTGTGATGGTGTCGTACCTTTTGTTTTGGGTCTGATGAAATTTAGCCGGCCCGTGACGTCGATCCTGGATGCGGGGAAGCTGACGTGGGGAGGGTCCCTGGGGAGCTTGGTATGTTGACTTGCAAAGTTCAACCATCCTGTGTTGTGTTGTGGACACGGGGGGGTGGGGGTAGGGGTGGGGGTTGGAGGGGGAGTTGAAATGAGCTGTAGCAGTTGTACAACAGGTGTTGTACAGGGGGGTGGGAGGAGATGTTGATTATTTATTTATGTATCTGGATCCCACCTTTACTCGACTAATAAAGGTGGGATACAGGTAATATTTGCATTTGAGTTGCAAATAAATCAAGGCAACGGACTTGTTGAATGCACGGGCCTCCTCCCATTTTTTTCCCCACAGCAACAACCCTGTGAGGTTGGTTGAGAGAGAGGGGGGGGGGTAGTGGCCCAACGTCATCCAGCTGACTTTCATTCCTAAAGTGGAACTAGAACTTACCGTCTCCTGGTGATTGGCCCAACGTCACCCAGCTGAGTTTCATTCCTAAAGCGGGACTAGAACTCACCGTCTCCTGGTGATTGGCCCAATGTCACCCAGCTGACTTTCATTCCTAAGGCGGGACTAGAACTCACCGTCTCCTGGTGATTGGCCCAAAGTCACCCAGCTGACTTTCATTCCTAAGGCGGGACTAGAACTCACCATCTCCTGGTGATTGGCCCAAAGTCACTCAGCTGGCTTTCATTCCTAAGGCGGGACTAGAACTCACCGTCTCCTGGTGATTGGCCCAATGTCACCCAGCTGAGTTTCATTCCTAAGGCGGGACTAGAACTCACCGTCTCCTGGTGATTGGCCCAAAGTCACCCAGCTGACTTTCATTCCTAAGGCGGGACTAGAACTCACCATCTCCTGGTGATTGGCCCAATGTCACCCAGCTGACTTTCATTCCTAAGGCGGGACTAGAACTCACCGTCTCCTGGTGATTGGCCCAAAGTCACCCAGCTGACTTTCATTCCTAAGGCGGGACTAGAACTCACCATCTCCTGGTGATTGGCCCAAAGTCACTCAGCTGGCTTTCATTCCTAAGGCGGGACTAGAACTCACCGTCTCCTGGTGATTGGCCCAATGTCACCCAGCTGAGTTTCATTCCTAAGGCGGGACTAGAACTCACCGTCTCCTGGTGATTGGCCCAAAGTCCCCCAGCTGACTTTCATTCCTAAGGCGGGACTAGAACTCACCGTCTCCTGGTGATTGGCCCAATGTCACCCAGCTGAGTTTCATTCCTAAGGCGGGACTAGAACTTACCGTCTCCTGGTGATTGGCCCAACGTCACCCAGCTGAGTTTCATTCCTAAAGCGGGACTAGAACTCACCATCTCCTGGTGATTGGCCCAAAGTCACTCAGCTGGCTTTCATTCCTAAGGCGGGACTAGAACTCACCATCTCCTGGTGATTGGCCCAAAGTCACTCAGCTGGCTTTCATTCCTAAGGCGGGACTAGAACTCACCATCTCCTGGTGATTGGCCCAATGTCACCCAGCTGAGTTTCATTCCTAAGGCGGGACTAGAACTCACCGTCTCCTGGTGATTGGCCCAAAGTCACCCAGCTGACTTTCATTCCTAAGGCGGGACTAGAACTCACCGTCTCCTGGTGATTGGCCCAATGTCACCCAGCTGAGTTTCATTCCTAAGGCGGGACTAGAACTCACCGTCTCCTGGTGATTGGCCCAAAGTCACCCAGCTGACTTTCATTCCTAAGGCGGGACTAGAACTCACCATCTCCTGGTGATTGGCCCAATGTCACCCAGCTGAGTTTCATTCCTAAGGCGGGACTAGAACTCACCGTCTCCTGGTGATTGGCCCAAAGTCACCCAGCTGACTTTCATTCCTAAGGCGGGACTAGAACTCACCATCTCCTGGTGATTGGCCCAATGTCACCCAGCTGACTTTCATTCCTAAGGCGGGACTAGAACTCACCGTCTCCTGGTGATTGGCCCAAAGTCACCCAGCTGACTTTCATTCCTAAGGCGGGACTAGAACTCACCATCTCCTGGTGATTGGCCCAAAGTCACTCAGCTGGCTTTCATTCCTAAGGCGGGACTAGAACTCACCGTCTCCTGGTGATTGGCCCAATGTCACCCAGCTGAGTTTCATTCCTAAGGCGGGACTAGAACTCACCGTCTCCTGGTGATTGGCCCAAAGTCCCCCAGCTGACTTTCATTCCTAAGGCGGGACTAGAACTCACCGTCTCCTGGTGATTGGCCCAATGTCACCCAGCTGAGTTTCATTCCTAAGGCGGGACTAGAACTTACCGTCTCCTGGTGATTGGCCCAACGTCACCCAGCTGAGTTTCATTCCTAAAGCGGGACTAGAACTCACCATCTCCTGGTGATTGGCCCAAAGTCACTCAGCTGGCTTTCATTCCTAAGGCGGGACTAGAACTCACCATCTCCTGGTGATTGGCCCAAAGTCACTCAGCTGGCTTTCATTCCTAAGGCGGGACTAGAACTCACCATCTCCTGGTGATTGGCCCAATGTCACCCAGCTGAGTTTCATTCCTAAGGCGGGACTAGAACTCACCGTCTCCTGGTGATTGGCCCAAAGTCACCCAGCTGACTTTCATTCCTAAGGCGGGACTAGAACTCACCGTCTCCTGGTGATTGGCCCAATGTCACCCAGCTGAGTTTCATTCCTAAGGCGGGACTAGAACTCACCGTCTCCTGGTGATTGGCCCAAAGTCACCCAGCTGACTTTCATTCCTAAGGCGGGACTAGAACTCACCATCTCCTGGTGATTGGCCCAATGTCACCCAGCTGAGTTTCATTCCTAAGGCGGGACTAGAACTCACCGTCTCCTGGTGATTGGCCCAAAGTCACCCAGCTGACTTTCATTCCTAAGGCGGGACTAGAACTCACCATCTCCTGGTGATTGGCCCAACGTCACCCAGCTGACTTTCATTCCTAAGGCGGGACTAGAACTCACCGTCTCCTGGTGATTGGCCCAACGTCACCCAGCTGACTTTCATTCCTAAAGCGGGACTAGAACTCACCGTCTCCTGGTGATTGGCCCAAAGACACTCAGCTGTCTTTTGTGCCTATGGTGAGACTAGAATTCACCATCTCCTGGTTTCTAGGCCATCACCTTAACCACTACCCCAAACTGGCACCAAAGCCTATATAGCAACCCCAAGTGTTCTCCCATCCAACTACTAACCAAGCCTAACCCTGCTTAGCTTCCAAGATCAGACAAAATCGGGCACAATCAGGGTAGCACGTCCATTTTGATGCCATCAATGTTAGAAATAGACTCCTATGATTATAGGTTTTTTTTCCTGCACAATAATGTTGCATAAATTGAAACATAAATCTCGGCTGTTCCCATGCTATGAACTTCAGTTGATCTTGGCTTGGAGGGGTCTGTAAAGTTCATTCAAACTCCGTGCAAAGCTTGGGAGGCGTTAACCCGGGTTAGATGTTTGGTAGATCAGCAGGATGGATGAATCCAGTCAGTGAGGCTAGTTCATGGTGCTGGTCAGAGGCAGAGATGGGGCCAGGGCCATCCGGGAGTGATGTGCAGACTCCGGAGCCTCCAGAGGCTGACAGCAGAGAGGCAGAGGAACAGAAGGAGCCTGTTCCTAGTGCACTCATTCATGAGAAGGGCTGCCAGAAGGCAAGAGCAGCTAAAGCAGAGAGGACGACTCAGGAGTAAGGCCAGGAGATGATTGGCCCCTTCCATAAGGCTTAAAAGACCAGCAACAGCTCTTGGCCTCTTTGTCGGAAAACAACATTGATAAACTTGGTTCTTATCTTGCTCAGCGTCCTCTGCTTTTGAACTTTTGCCAAGCAAAGCCTTTGGCAGTTTGCCCTAATTATACCAAGGTTGGTGATTAGACTGAAGAATTTGTGTTATGAAGAGTTTGTTTTGATTTAGTTTGGATGACGCTGAGAATGAGTTAATTCTCAGCTGTTCTAATAAAGTCTGTTTGTTTTGCAACTGTTTGCGTCTAATACTACCTACTTAGGCCTGGCTTACAACAAAAAGGCATTCGGTTATCTTCGATCCCGAAAAGCTTGTTGGCCTTTGTAATACAGGTAATCCTCAGTTTAGGACCACAATTGAGGCCCACATTTCCGCTGCCAAGTGAGACAGTGGTTAAGTGAGTTTCGCTCCGGTTTACGACCTTTCTTGCCTTCTCCGTTGTTAAGTGAATCTGACTTCCCCGTCGACTTTTGCTTGTCAGAAGGTCGCAAAAGGGGACCCCGGGACACAGCAACCGTCATAAATATGAGTCCCTCACCAAGCACCTAAATTTTGATCGTGTGACTGTGGGGATTCTGCAACGGTCGTAAGTGTGATAAAATGGTGCTAAGTCTTTTTTTTTCCAGTGCCGTTGTAACTTGTAAACCGAGGACTACCTGTATTGTAAACCGAGGACTACCTGTATTGATAGAAACGGCACACCCTGGCAAACCAGCTTCTGGCTGTTGTATCCCCTCGGGAGGGAATGTTCTGCCCCAGCGACGGACCCCAAAGAACGCAGCACACACAAAGTCTGTACAAACCTTAGTTGACTAAATTAAATCGGTCTTTTTCAAACAAAGGCTGTTAATTAACTTTCTTAACAGCCTACAAGAATCCAAAGAATCAATAATCGTAATCTTACTAGGGTTGGCAGAAAGCCCAGAAGCGATTTGCAGAGAACTAAGATCAAGACGCGAAGGAGAGTGAACGAAGTTGTTCCCTGCAAATTGCTTCAGTCGGCATTCCTCCTTAAATAGGCTAAGGGAGTGGCCAATTAGCCCCAAGCCTTACTCTCGAGGAGACCTCCTGAGGAGCCACTCCTGCCTTTTGGCAGCTCTGCATTGAGAAGAGGCTCCTCCTCTTCATCCTCTTCACTTGAAGGAGCTTCTGGAGGTTCTGAAGGCCCTGGCTGAATCCCCGCCTCTGGCACCACCTCTTCTCCAGCCTCCTCACTGTCTGACTCAAGCGCCAGCAGCATCACACCAGCCTCCTCGCTGTCGGAATCAGCTACTAGCTGCACAGGCCACTGACGGGCCACAACAGGGAAAGAGGTGTGAGAATTCAGCCTGCAGTT
Organism: Coluber constrictor foxii; assembly: GCA_038048745.1. Lineage (NCBI taxonomy): Eukaryota > Metazoa > Chordata > Lepidosauria > Squamata > Colubridae > Coluber > Coluber constrictor. The sequence continues at coordinate 8,870,100 of CM075963.1, read as the reverse complement.
TGCTATAAATATAGCTGGGGTTTCATACGGAGCAAATCAATTGGAATTTTTTTCCCGACGGCTTCATCCATTTTGCTGTAATAAATCTCCGTTCCAGAGCTTCGGTGTCCTCGGAAGCCCGTTCTTGTGGTCTGTTGTCTAGCCAAAAAGAAGCATTTTTGAGCCTTGCACAACATCCCATAACCCCAAATCTCAGCTTCGCCAAACACCGTCGCTAACTTCACATCAACGTGTTGGATGCAAACCAGTGTCTTGGCTGCATCATTCTGACTCATCTAACCCGGTTACTCAATTCGCCCATTTTCACACAATGTCGCGAACCTATAAATTAACCGAGCCGCTACCAAGCCGCAAAATGAGAGCCTAAAGTCAATACCGAGAAGCTTCGTAGCGTTGTGTGTTCACAGCCCCGATGTCTGGCTCGGTCAACACACGGAGACGAAGTGAAGAAGTTTCCATAACACAAACTAATTTTAGCTGAGGCTGAGATGCGGTAGCTTTCCTGGGGCTAAAGCCAAGATACCAGACCTTCGGGGTTTTGGTGGATTATAAATACACTCAAATAAACGCATGAATAAAACATTTCCTCTAGAACAGTGTTTCTCAATCTTGGTAGCTTGAAGATGGGTGGACTTCAACTCCCAGAATCCCCCAGCCAGCAGCGCTGGCTGGGGGATTCTGGGAGTTGAAGTCCACCCATCTTCAAGCTTCCAAGGTTGAGATACACTGCTCTAGAAGTAGAAGAAATGCAAAGTGGATCCAGCAGAATCTAAAGGAATCTGGTTAGCAGCTTTTCCAAGTAGACTCACTTATTTCAAGAAGCCAGCCTAGTTTAATTTGGTTTTAATGGGGTTTTGAATCCCCCTGGGGAGAAGGGCGGTATATAAGCTGAAATAATAAAATAAATAAATAAATAAAGTAGCAAAAGAACGTTCACCTGTCTTTCAATAAAGGTGCTAACCAGATTTTGGCTAGCATTGACCAGTGTTCCTCGCTCTCAGCAAATTTAAGTTTTGTGGACTCCCAACTCCCATGATTCCCCAGATTGGCATTTATAGACTTCAGCTCCCAGAATTCATCAATCATCATAGGTGGACTTCATCTCCCAGAGTTCCTCAGCCACCGTAGGTGGATCTCATCTCCCAGAGTTCCTCAAGCACCGTAGGTGGACTTCATCTCCCAGAGTTCCTCAGCCACCGTAGGTGGACTTCATCCCCCAGAGTTCCTCAAGCACCGTAGTGGACTTCATCTCCCAGAATTCCTCAAGCACCGTAGGTGGACTTCATCTCCCAGAATTCCTCAGCCACCGTAGGTGGACTTCATCTCCCAGAATTCCTCAGCCACCGTAGGTGGACTTCATCTCCCAGAGTTCCTCAGCCACCGTAGGTGGATCTCATCTCCCAGAGTTCCTCAAGCACCGTAGGTGGACTTCATCTCCCAGTGTTCCTCAGCCACCGTAGGTGGACTTCATCTCCCAGAGTTCCTCAGCCACCGTAGGTGGACTTCATCTCCCAGAGTTCCTCAGCCACCGTAGGTGGACTTCATCTCCCAGAGTTCCTCAAGCACCGTAGGTGGACTTCATCTCCCAGAATTCCTCAGGCAGCCATCAGTTTCTCTGACTTTTAAAATGGCTCCTATTGTGGAGGATGGTTGAACAAAGACCACTTTTAGTGGCTTATAGTAAATACAGGTAGTCCTCGACTTACCACACTTCGTTTAGTGACGGTTCAAAGTTACAGCGCAAATTTGCAGGATCCCCATGATCCCGTGATCAAAATTAAGAAGCTTGGCACCTGGTTCATACTTACGACGGTCGCAGTGTCCTGAGGTCATGCGATCCCCTTTTTGCGACAGCTGCCGTGATTCCCTTAACCATTTTGCCAAGAAAGGTCGTAAAAAGGGGCCAAATTCATTTAACAACTGTCTCGCTTAACAACAGAGGTTTAGGCTCCGTTGTGGTCGTAGGTTCGAGGACTACCTGCGCGCAGGTGTAAAGGGGCTGAGCATTCTGCCCACATTTGCAGCCGCTAACGAAAGCCCCATCTCTGTGCCAGCCAGCCACGGCGGGCTCCTGGAAGACGAGCCTTTCTCAGCAATTTGCTTTGCGTCGACGTCCTTCTAAATGGAAGGGAAGAAGGGAATTAACCTGATTTAACCTCCAGTTTTTAAACTTCTCCCCAGAGACCAGGAGTCCCCAGTCCGGAATTAAGTGGAGTGACATTTTTTTATGCAAGCGGAACAAATATCATTTAATTCTGGAATGCTCTCAGCGATTGGCACTCTCAGAGATGGAAGGATTATTTACACACACACACACACACACACACACACACACACACACAGAGAGAGCGAGAGAGAGAGAGAGCAATAGCACTTAGACTTACATACCATTCCCCAAGGCTTTACAACCGGGTGAAATGCTCCTGATTTGGACCGGATCACCCGATCTGGTTGTGGGTGGTTTGGAGAACCGGTAGCAAAAATCCCTGCCCCCCCCTTCCATGTCCAGCTGAGCCGCACAATCATCAGAGGCTTTTTTTTTTAAACCTTTAAAAGCATTTTTTCTACAACCTCTTCCGACGAAAAACTGCTTTTAAAAGTAAAAAATAAAAAGCCTCTGATGATCGCGCGGCTCAGCTGGGATCCTCAGAGGCTTTTCAAAGCATTTTTTTCTTGCAACCTCTTGGCCAAAGAGGCGGTTTTAAAAAATGCTTTGAAAAGCCTCTGAGGATCCCAGCTGAGTTGCCTGATAGGTAGAGAGGCGTTTATTTTATTTTTTTTACTTTTAAAAGCAGTTTTTCATCAGAAGAGCTTGTAGAAAAAAATGCTTTGAAAAGTTTAAAAAACAAAAAAAAGTTGGCCACGCGCACCCAGTCACCTTAACCCCCTCCACCACCAAGCCACGCCCACAGAACCGGTAGTAACACATTTTACATTTCACCCCTGCTTTACACACGTGCCATCACGGCTGTATAAAATCAGACTCCTAAACACAATCGCAATCACTCCACGTACATATGGAAACATATGATTAGGGTTTCCCCCCCCCCCAATTATTCTCTATTCTATTCATGTTGTCTTGTATATATATTTTTTTTAGTTATGGATTGCACCAGTAGAGGCTAAACCAATTTCGCTGTATACATTGATGTACAATGACAATAAAGGCTATTAATGGATCTATTGATTGATATAAGCGGGTTACAGAGTCAGCATCTCTCTCACACACACACACACACACCAACAATCTGGGTCCTCATTTTACTGACCTTGGAAGGACAGAAGGCTGAGTCAACCTTGAGCTGGTCAGGATCGAACTGCAGAGTTTGTCTGCATTGCTGCATCCTAATCACTGTGCCAGTGCTTGTCTCTTTCTTTCTTTCTTTCTTTCTTTCTTTCTTTCTTTCTTTCTTTCTTTCTTTCTTTCTTTCTTTCTTTCTTTCTTTCTTTCTTTCTTTCTTTCTTTCTTTCTTATGCCACCCTTTCTCCGGAGACTCAGGGCGGCTTACAATGCATTAAGCAACAGCCTTCATACTTTTGTATATACCTGCTTAGTAGGGCTTTTGTGCCCCCCCCCAAGCGATGTTCTTTTTTATACAAAGTCAGCTTATTGCCCCCACAATCTGGGTCCTCATTTTACCCACCTCGGAAGGATGGAAGGCTGAGTCAACCTTGAGCCTGGTGAGATTCGAACTCGCAGTAATTGCAGGCAGCTGGCAGCTAAGTGCTACTTTAACAGCAGCAGTTTAGTCTGCTGTGCCACCAGGTTCTTATCCTTCCTCCCTTCCTTCTTTCCTTCCTCCCTCCCTCCTTCCTTCCTTCCCTCCCTCCTTCCCTCCTGCTTCCTTCCTTCCTTCTTTCCTCCTCCTTTCCTTCCTTCCTTCCTTCCCTCCCTCCCTCCTCCCTCCCTCCCTTCCTTCCCTCCCTCCCCCTTCCTTCCTTCGATCCTCCTCCTTTCCTTCCTTCCTTCTCTACTTCCTTCGTTCCCTCCCTCCCTCCCTCTTTCCTTCCTTCTTTCCCTCCTTCCTCGCTCCTCCCTTCCTCCGTTCCTCTCTCCCTCCCTCCTTCCCTCCCTCCCTCCCTCTCTTCTCCTTCCTTCCTTCCTTCCCTCCTTCCCTCCCTCCCTCCTCCCTCCCTTCCTTGCTTCCTTTAAAAGAAGGTTTTTAAGAAGATATAGCATAGGGTCTCCTGTCTGAACGGGGGGTTGGACTAGAAGACCTCCAAGGTCCCTTCCAACTCTGTTATTCTGTTAAAATAATAACATGAAATACAATAAAATTCTGCTTCATCCTGCCCAGCAGGGATCCTTTCCTGTGGTCAGCTGGCTGGCTGGGGAATTCTGGGAGTTGAAGTCCACCCCTCCTCCCCCCCCTCAAGCTGTTGCTCTCGAACCCAACGGAGACATTTCAACAGTCTCAAAATTACTTTTTCTTCTTCTCCTTCCATTCTGCAGACCCAGGCGGTTGGCATTTCTGGCGGATCTCCCGGGACCACCCCTGCCGTGTCCACTCCGGTCACGGGACACAAGCGCATGGTCATTCCCAACCAGCCTCCCTTGACCGCCACCAAAAAGTCGGCCACCCCCAAGCCTGGCGTCCAACCCATCCCGGTGACGCCCGTCGGAACCCTGAAGCCTCAACCCGTTCCGGCACCCTACGCTACGGCCGCCACTCCCACCCGCCCCCCATTCAACGTGCAGGTGAAATCGGCTCATCCTGCCCCCCACTTCCCACCCTCGGCTCCCCAGTATGGCAGCCTGGGCCCCCAGCCTGCTTCTTCCATGGGATCCTATGTGCCGACGCAACCTCGGGCACCTGATTACGGTTATGTGCCCCCACCACCAATGGGTTACAGTTCCGCACCACTGCCTGCCCGCCAGCCAGAACCGGCCTACGGTGGGAGTGCCACCCAAAGAGGCTGGGAGGGAGCCGAGCCTTCCTATGGGCCCCCTGGAAGCACCTGGAAGCCTGAGCCAGCCTACCCTCCAGCCGTGGGGCAGTACCCGTCCTCTGGAGCCAGGAAGACCTACGGCTTTGAGCCAGCGCCGGCCTCTCAGCTGCCCGCATTGCAACCAAAGGTAAGCACCCAGGAGAGAGTTGAATAGGAATGCAAAATTTACATATTTTGGGCTGTCATCTGTCAACTGGTCTGTCTCTCTGTCTTAATGTCTATCATCCACCTATCTATCTATCTACCTACCTACCTACCTATCTAATCTATCATTTCTATCTCTATCTCTTATATCTAGATCTGTATCCATCCATCAATGCATCTCATCTGTCTGTCCATCTATTCATCTCTCTCATCTCTCTCTCTCTCTCTATTTATCTGTCATCTACCTACCTACCTACCTACCTATCTCTTTCTTTATCTGTCTGTCTGTCTATCTGTCTATCCATCCATCCATCCATCCTCATCATCTATCATCAATCATCTATCTCTATCATTATGTATCATGTTTCTATCTATCTATCTATTCATTCATTTATCATATCTATCTATCTATCTTTCTTTCAGCCTGTCAGCCTATCCTCAATCAGTCAATCTTATCTATCATTATGTATCATCTATCCATCCATCCATCCATCCATTCATTCATTTATCATATCTATCTCTGTCTCTCTGGCATATATCCATCCATCCAGCCATCTATCCATCTATCTATCAATCAATCAATATCTCTATCTCTCTATCATTATTTATCTAGCTATAATTTATCTATATCTATCACCTATCTATCTATCTATCATCTGTCATCTGTCATCTAACTGCTGTGTTTCCCCGAAAATAAGACCCTCTCTTATATTTTTTTGAACCCTGAAATAAGCGCTTGGCCTTATTGCCATGCGCTCAAAAGCCTGATTGGGCTTATTATCTGGGGAGGTCTTATTTTGGGGGAAACAGGGTATCTATCTGTAAACTTGTCTGCTGCAAAAGCGAGTCTGGGCGGCTTACAGACATTGATTAAAATACACTATGAAAGGTTAAAACAGTAAATAAAGATCTAGAATTTATAAAAATGCTATTAAAAAAGAAACTAAGCAGGATGGAGACAGAGGGAGCCAAGTACACCCAGGGTGAAGGTGGGGTGTTCTCTATTCCATCAGCTACCCCCAAAGTGCCACACTCCCATTGGGGCCCCTGGCTAGTTGGCACAGTCCTGTCTCCAAGGCAAGAGAGCATCCTGGTGCCACCTCCGTGGATGCCACATCCACGGATGCTGAGACTTGAAACTTCAGTGAGTCCAGTGGGTTTGCAATGGTGCAATGGTGTGTAAAATATCATATATCACACCCATTTTAATTCTTCCTTCCTTCCTTCCTTCCTTCCTTCCTTCCTTCCTTCCTTCCTTCCTTCCTTCCCCTTTCTTTCTTCCTTCCTTCTTTCTTTCTTTCTTTCTCTTTCTTCTTTCTTTCTTTCTTTCTTTCTTTCTTTCTTTCTCTCTCTCTCTCTCTCTCTTTCTTTCTTTCTTTCTTTCTCTCTCTCTCCTCTTCCCTCCCTCCCTTCCTCAAACAATCTGGGTAATCTTCTCTCCCCCAAAAATTAAAAATTAAACGCTATTATTCTCATTGGTTCGAGGCATCTGATGATTCCTCTTTCAGCTTGGAGTGGTGGAAGGACTTTTAAAAGATTAATGGTTAGCAATTCTTAAGAGTTAATTTCTCTTCTGCCCTTTCCTCTTTAAATATAGAACGCGAGAGCGCATTGTTTTCTGCTGGCTTCCTAAGCTCAGGACGGTTGATCGACGTAAGGCATTGTTTCGGCTTAATGTTCCTTCTTAAATTAGGAAGAAAGATTTTTTTCTCAGGATGTCTTTGTTCAGCAATTTTGGTGCCAGTTTTACAACGTACATCGAACACAGAAGAATAGAGTTGGAAGGGACCCCCCCAGAGATCATCTAGTCCAACCCGCTACTTGAGCAGGAGACCTTAGACCCGTGATGGCGAACTTATAGCACGCATGCCCCAGGTGGCACATGGAGCCATATCAGTGGACACGCGAGCTCAGCTCTGGGGTGCACATGCTGATTTTTGGGCCTTCTGGGTCCCATCGGAAGTCGGCAAACAGGCCGTTTCTGGCCTCCAGAAGGCCTCGGGGGAGGGGAGGCTGTTTTTGCCCTCCCCAGGCGCCTAGGAAGGCTCTGGAGCCTGAGGAGAGCAAAAAACGGGCCTAGTGGGACCATCGCATGCCCAAAACAGGGGGAGTGTGGGGGGATCACATGTACAGGGGGCATAGAATTATGGGTATGGGCATGCGTGCACACCACCCACCCACCCACCCCTGCACTCCCCCCCCTCCCCCTGCTTTTGGCACATGATGTCAAAAAGGTTAGCCATCCCTGCCCTAGACCAATGATGGCTAAGCTTTTTGCCATCACGCGCCAGGAGTGGGGGAGCGCAGGGGGGGTTGCATGTGTGTGTGCCCACTCATAATTCTATGCATCCTGCCCCCGTGCATGTGCGCATGACCCCCCCTCCCCCGCTCCTCCTGCATCTGGCATACAATGGTCCGGTAGGCCCGTTTTTCTCTCTCCCCACGCGCTAGAGCCTTTCTAGGAGTCTGGGGAGGGCGGAAACACCCTCCCCCCTCCGGAGGCCCTCTGGTGGCGAGAAATGGCCCGTTTGCCAACTTCTGGTCCCACCTAGAAAGGCTCTGGAGCTATCTGCTTTGTTACCTTATAATTATTTTAATATTTATTTTTGTTTTTATGCTGTACTCCATCCAGAGTTGTTTGGCACGAGATGAGGTGGCAAATTTCATAATAAATAAATAAAAAATAAACAAAGGTTGAGAGAGTCCTTGACCTATGACTAAAATGGAGGCCAGAGCTTCTATTGCTAAGTGAGACAGTTGGTAAGTAAGTTTTGCCCCCTTTTAAGACCTTCCGCGCCACAGTTGTTAAGTGAGTCACCTGGTTGTTAAGGGAATCCAGCTGTCCCATCGACAAAAGGGGATCATGTGACCCTGGGACACTGCAACGGTCGTAGGTATGAGTCAGTTGCCAAGCTTCCGAATTTTGACCACGTGACGAAAAGGATGAGGATGGTCAGTAAGTGTGGGGAAAAAAGTCATAAAATCACTTTTTTCAGTGCTGATGTGACTTTGAACGGTTGCTCAACGAACTGTTGTAAGTTGAGGACGGCCTGTGATGTTTCTCTGCCTTATTGCAAGGATGAGAAACAGAAAAATGTATTCAAAGCAGCTTCGGTCTCCAAGGCTTCCCTCGGCCACCTTTCAAAGGCTCCAGAAATTCAAGAACTTAAGTGTGAATTTCATTTTTTAATTTGTGCCAGTGTGTTCACAGGAAAAAGTGATATTAAAGATGATCCTATCCTATTCCATCCCATCCTATCGTATATCCTATCCTACATTCTACCCTCCCCTGTCCCATCCCATCCTATATCCTCTCCTCTCCTGCATCCTACCCTATCCTATCCTATCCTATCCTATCCTATCCTATCCTATCCTATCCTATCCTATTCTCTCGTCTTCTCTCCTACATCCTATCCTATCCTATCCTATCCTATTCTTATCTCTCCTCTCCTCTCCTCTCCTCCCCTCTCCTCTTCTCCTCCCCTCCCCCCCTACTATCCTATGTTTTATATCTCCTTTATATCCTCTCTTATTTCTTATGTTATCTCTTCTCATCTCCTCTTCTCTCCTCTCTTCCCCTCTTCCTTCTCTTCTCTTCTCTCCTCTTCTCCTCCCCTCCCCTCCCCTACTATCCATATCTTATATCTCCTTTATATCCTATCTCTTATTTCTTATGTTATCTCTTCTCATCTCCTCTTCTCTCCTCTCTTCCCCTCTTCCTTCTCTTCTCTTCTCTTCTCTTCTCTTCTCTTCTCTTCTCTTCTCCTCTCCTCTCCTCTCCTCTCCTCTCCTCTCCTCTCCTCTCCTCTCCTCTCCTCTCCTCTCCTCCTCCCCTCCCCTCCCCTCCCCTCCCCTACTATCCCATATCTTATATCTCCTTTATATCCTATCTCTTATTTCTTATGTTATATCAACTCATCTCCTCTTCTCTCCTCTCTTCCCCTCTTCCCTCCCCTCTCCTCTCCTCTCCTCTTCTCCTCCCCTCCCCTCCCCTCCCCTCCCCTCCTATCCTATATCTTATATCTCCTTTATATCCTCTCTTATTTCTTATGTTATCTCTTCTCTTCTCATCTCCTCTTCTCTCCTCTCTTCCCCTCTTCCTCCCCTCCCCTCCCCTCCCCTCCCCTACTATCCCATATCTTATATCTCCTTTATATCCTATCTCTTATTTCTTATGTTATATCAACTCATCTCCTCTTCTCTCCTCTCTTCCCCTCTTCCCTCCCCTCTCCTCTCCTCTCCTCTTCTCCTCCCCTCCCCTCCTATCCTATATCTTATATCTCCTTTATATCCTATATCTCTTATTTCTTATGTTATATCAACTCATCTCCTCTTCTCTCATCTCTTCTCCTCTCCCCTCCCTTCTCCTCTCCTCTCCTCTTCTCCTCCCCTCTCCTCCTATCCTATATCTTATATCTACTTCATCTCATCTCATCTCGTCTCATCATCTATTGCAACAGCCAATGCTTCTATTTCTATCGGTGTTTGTCCAATTTCCCAAACCGTCCCAAGGTCCCTTTGTTAGAGGAAACTTTTGTGATTTCCCCCCTTCCCCAAAACCTAAGTTTCGATTGGATCTGAATGGCGCCTACATCCCAAAGCCAACAGGGGAAGAATAGAGCGGCCGCATCTAAGCCGTCTGGTTTTCTCGTCTGAATTCTCCAGCTGACATTGTTGCTGGGTGGTGCAAGATCCACACATGAAAAAGAATCCTTTGAGCTCCTTGAGGGGGGAAAAAAAATATCTAGGCCTTTGAGAAAGCCAAAATAAAATTTTCCACCGACTCCCCAAAATTGTTAAGCAACTTCTCCGGAAAACTTTTCTATTCTATTCTTTTAAACAAGCAACTCCGTTCTTTGTCTGCATCGCAAGCCTTGTTTTTTTTCCGGTAGAACAAGCTGTAAGTGTGGGAAGGAGAGAAAACTTTGAATTAAGAATCTACACCCCTGGCGGGCACCTCAGAGGTCAACTTGACCAACCCCCAAACTCCTAAGAACGCCCACGCGTTTTAAGTAAAGAATATTTCATTCCCAGCTTCGATCCTCGATGAAATAACACACACTCAGAACCTGGCGAGGGAAATTGTATAAATTGCATCTGCAGGAGGGCAGTTGTGAAGTGAATTTTGTCCCGTT
>CM075963.1:8781967-8859671 GCA_038048745.1 Coluber constrictor foxii | reverse complement strand
GAAGGAGAAGAAGGAAGAGGAGGAGGAAGAAGAAGAGGAGGAGGAGGAGGAGGAGGTAGGAGAGGAGGGAGAGGAGGAGGAGAAGAAGAACAGGAGGAGGAGGAAGGGGGAGGAGGAGGAGAGGAAGGAGAAGAAGGAGGAGAGGAAGAGGAGGAGGTAGGAGAGGAGGAGGAGGAGGAAAGGAAGGAGGAGAGGGAGAGGAGGAAGAGGAGGAGAAGGAGAAGAAGAGGAGAGGAAGAGGAAGGAGAAGTAGGAGAGGAAGAGGAGGAAGGAGAGGAGGAAGAGGAGGAGAGAAGAAGAACAGGAGGAGGAGGAGGAGAAGGAAAAGAAGGAGGAGGAGGAAGGAGAAGGAGGAGAGGAAGAGGAGGTAGGAGAGGAGGAAGAGGAGATGAGGAAGGGGAAGAGGAGGAAGGAGAGGAGGAGGAGGAGGAGGAAGGAGAAGAAGGAAGAGAGGAAGAGGAGGAGGTAGGAGGAGGAGGAGGAGGAGGAAGGAAAGGAAGGAGGAGAGGAAGGAGAGGAGGAAGAGGAGTAGGAAGGAGAAGAAGGAGGAGAGGAAGAGGAGGAAGGAGAGGAAGAGGAGGAGGTAGGAGAGGAGGAGGACGAAAGAAAAGAAGGAAGAGAGGAAGAGGAGGAAGGAGAAGAAGGAGAGGAAAAGGAGGAGGTAGAGGAGGAGGAGGAAGGAAAAGAAGGTGAGGAAGAGGAGGAAGAGGAAGGAGGAGAGGGAGGAGAGGGAGAGGAAGGAAGGAGAAGAAGGAGGAGAGGAAGAGGAGGAGGTAGGAGGAGGAGGAGGAGGAAGGAGGAGGAGGAGGAGGAGGAGAAGAAGTAGTAGTAGCAGCCATTCTTGAATGTGTGGTCTCCAGGGGAGGACAAACAGAGAAGAGTCCATTTCTGGGACTCCAGAAGAGCAGATTTTGGCAAACTCTATAGTGCTATCCAGCGGTTTCCAAGTTGCAGGTGCACATGGAAATAATCTCCCGAAGATGGAAGAGTTGGAAGGAGGGTGGCATGGATGCCTGCAGGACTCTCTGAAATGCAGAAGATAACAAGAACGTGCACCGGATGTAAAAGGAGGGGAAGATAAGAGAGGAAGATTCAGGGGATTTGCCAGAAACGGTGGGACGGGAGTGTCCAACTCCTAGAATTGGGGAGAATTGAAGTCTGTAGGTCTTTAAAAGGCCAAGGTTGGACACCCTTCCTGTAGGAGTTAAGTCAGCAAGACTGTAGCCCAGCTGCATCTGAAAGAAATGCCCCTGAGAACAAAACTAGGCTTTGTGGAAAGAGGAAGAGGAGGAGGAGGGGGGAGGAGGAGGAAGAGAAAAGAATGAGAAGGAAAAGAAAGGAGGAGGAAGAAAAAGCAGAAGAAAAAAGGAAGAGGGGAGTAGGAAGAGAAAGGAGAAGAGGAGGAGGAAAAGGAAGGAGGAGGAAGAGGAGAAGCCGAAGGAAAAAGGAGGAGGAGAGGAGGAGGAGGAGGAGGAGGAAGGGAAAAGAATGAGAAGGAAAAGGAAGGAGGAGAAAGAAAAAGCAGAAGAAAAAAGGAAGATCGGAGGAGGAAGAGGAAGAGGAGAAGGAAAAGGAAAAGGAAGGAGGAGGAAGAGGAGAAGCCGAAGGAAAAAGGAGGAGGAGTGGAGGAGGAGGAGGAAGGGAAAGAGGAAAAGGAGGAGAAGAGGAAGAGAAGGAGAAGGAAGACAGACCAGAACCAAGGAGTTAAACCTTCAAGGATGGAGGGTCAGGATAGACACCAGGAGGGGCTTCAAAGCTGGACAAGCTGTCAGCCAGTGTCCGCCACATGAAGTTGGGTCTTCTCCTTCCTTGGAGAACATTAGATGGTCATCGGTCCAAGATCCTTCAATGCAGCGTTTCCCAACCTTGGCAATTCCCTGATGCGTGGGCTTCCAAGTTCACGGAATCTTCAAGTGTGGACTTCAAGCCCCAGAATCCCCCAGGCACAGAGTCATGGCTCAGAATTCTGGGAGTCGAAGTCCACATGTCTTGGAATTAACTCGGTTGGGAAATATGCCCCGGTGGGTCCTGCAACGGAAGAGGGGGTTGGACTAGTTGATCTCTAAGGTCCCTCCCATCTCCAGGATTCCTGTGTCCTGAGGATCAAACAGGCCTCTGGAGATGAAGCTCTGAATCGGCAAAGGGAGCAGGTGGGTCCTACTACCTGTCCCATCGTCCAGAGCCTTTTCATCCCTGCAGGCTTCTCGGCTTTAAAGCCACACATTTTCAGAAGCCGAACCCCCCAAAAAAATAAAACAAAAAAAGAAGTGAAGGGATTTGCATAATGACTCCGTAATCAACCGGCAGGGTTCTCCTACTTTGCCTTCCCTGCAAGTAAATGATTTGTTTTCCACTTTTCTATCAAAAGCCTTATTACCAACCTGTGCCGAGCAAAACCACTTCTCATTTCCCCTTGCAGCCCACTTTCCCCAAAGCCTGCAATTAGACATTTTATGAAATAATAGGAGAGATGTGAAGAGGGAGGGGAAGAGGAGAGAGAGAGAGAGGTGAGACTGAGAGTGAGAGTGAGAAAGACAGACACAGAAGGAGAGAGAGGGAGAGACAGAGAGGGAAACAAAAAGAAGAAAGGGAAAGAGAGAAAGAGAAAGAAAAAGGGAAAGAGAGGGAAAGAGGGAGGAAAAAGGCAGAGAGAAAAGAGGGGGAAAGAGGAAAAAGAAAGAAAAAGAAATGGAAAAAGAGAGAGAGGAAGGGAGAAAAGAGCAAAAGAGAGATGGGGAAAGAAAGAGACAAAGAGAGGAAGAGGAGAGAGACAGGTGAGAGTGAGAGTGAGAAAGACAGACACAGAAGGAGAGAGAGGGAAAGACAGAGAGGGAAACAAAAAGAAGAAAGGGAAAGAGAGAGAAAGAAAGAAAAAGGGAAACAGGGAAAGAGGGAGGAAAAAGGCAGAGAGAAAAGAGGGGGAAGGAGGAAAAAGAGAAAGAAAAAGAAATGGAAAAAGAGAGAGAAAGAGAAAGGGAGAAGAGCAAAAGAGAGACGGGGAAAGAGAGACAAAAAGAGAGGGGAAGAGGAGAGAGAGAAAAAAGGAAGACAGAGAAAAAAGTGAGGGAAAGAGAAAAGAGAGAAAGGGAAAAGGAGACAAAAGAAAGAAAAAAAAGAAAAAGACAGAAAAAAGAGAAAAAGGGGAAGAGAAGAGAGAAAGAAAAAAGGAGCAAGAGAGAAAAAGAAAGGAAAAAAGAGGGGGAAGAGAAAAGAGAAAGAGGGAAAAGGAGAAAGAAAAGAGACAGAAAGAGAAAAGGAGATAGAAAAGAGGGAGAGAGGAGAAAAAGAAGAAGAGAGAGAGAAAAAGGAGTGAGAGAGAAAAAGAAAGACAGAAAGAAAAAAGAGGAAAGAAAGAAGGAAAAGAAGAAAAGAGAAAGAAAAAAGAGAGAGAGAGAGAATGAAAGAGAAAAAAGGAAGCGAGCGAGCGAGAGAGGCAGAGGGAGAAAAAAAAAACACCCCACAGCAACATCTTGTCGGTGGCTGACAGATCAACCCCATTTGTACCGAATTGCACAGCCGCACCAGAGATTAAGCGCTTCCTCCCTCCCTCCCCTCCGTTCGGCGCATGGAGCCTTCCTCACGGACTGGGCACCGCAGAGGCTTTTTTGGGAGGCAGCACATTGTGTACTTTTGCAGATAATTGAGTGTGGAAGGAAATCGAGGCTTATTCGGAAGCAGGTCACATTGGAGGAGAAGGCGCGCCTGGCTCCCTCCGATCGCCTCGCGCGGGGGGGGGGAGAGCCGCTGCAAATTCAGCCGTGCGCCTGTGTGTGTGTGTGTGTGTGTATATACACGGAGAGGGTTGTGCGTCTATATATAATATGCCCAGAGCTTTAAAGCACATTTAGGATGTAATTTCAGCCTGAACTGGATTTTTTTCCCACTGGCTGCAGAGGAGGAAGTTTATTGGAAGCTGATATTGGTTAGGAATAATAAGAATGAGAATGAGGAGAAGAGGAAGAGGAAGAAGGAATAAAAGGAGAGGAAGAGGAGGAGAACTGTGGAGCCCTTGGTGCTCTCTCAGTTTGGTGATTTTCTTGCAGGCGTTTCATAACCCAACTAGGGAACGTCATCAGTGCCCACATTCAGATCTTCCCCTGCCTCTTCCCTTAGGTCCAAGTGTTGATGGTGCCACAGAAATTCTAGGCCCGTGATGGCGAACCTATGGCACAGGTGGCACGCGGAGCCATATCGGTGGGCACGCAAGCTCAGCTCTGACATACATGTGATCGCCAGTCAGCTGATTTTCAGGTCTTCTGGGCCCATCAGAAGTCAAGAAACACACTGTTTCCGGCCTCTGGAAAGGTGGGGAAGGCTGATTTTTGCCCTCCCCAGGCTCCTAGAAAGGCTCTGGAGCCCGGGGAGAGCAAAAAACGGGCCCACTGGGCCATCATGTGCCAAATGCAGGAGGGAGCACGGAGGGGCGGTGTGCATAGAATTATGGACGTGGGCACGCCTGCCTGTGACCCCACCACGCTCCCCCCGCTTTTGGCACGCGACGGCAAAAAAGTTAGCCATGACTGTTCTAGGCGATGTGGTATTATAGTATCCCTGATATCAGGTCTCTAGGCAGACCCCTATATATCCTGTCTGGGAGACAATTCCAGGTAGGGGAGGGGCCTCCAAAGTCACCTCTCCAGTCGGCCAGTTCCGGGCTATCCTGGGTGCCATATTGCCGCAGCCTTCCTTAAGACGCCACCTTTCTATAACCGTATCTTCTTTGGATTTATTTTGGGAACGATGTTCTTCCTTATTTTTAGACTCCCATTACACTTATTGTTTTTCCTCTCATACGCATATATATATATATATGTATATATATATACAGAGAAGGAAGGGAGGTGGTGGCTCAGTGGCTAAGACGCTGAGCTTGACGATTGAAAGGCCGGCAGTTCAGCGGTTCGAATCCCTAGTGCCGCGTAACGGGGTGAGCTCCCGTGACTTGTCCCAGCTTCTGCAAACCTAGCAGTTCGAAAGCACTTAAAAAAATGCAAGTAGAAAAATAGGGACCCCCTTTGGTGGGAAGGGAACTGCATTCCATGCGCCTTTGGCGTTGAGTCATGCCGGCCACAGGACCACGGAGACGTCTTCGGACAGCGCTGGCTCTTCGGCTTTGAAACGGAGATGAGCACCGCCCCCTAGAGTCAGGAATGACTAGCACAGATGTGCGAGGGGAACGTTTCCCTTTACCTTATAGAGAAGGATTTCATGCTCCTTGTGGCCAGTGTATTGTTTTTAACTGAATTAAAATAATTTACATTCAAAATACCTCCTCCACCACAAGGAAGAGGGGGGTCAAGCTATTCTCCAAAGCACCTGAGGGCAGAGAGAAGAAGCAACGGATGGAAATTGTAACCAAGAGAGAGAAGCAACCTGGAATGAAGGAAAAACTTCCTAACAGGGAGGACCATTAACCAGTGGAACAGCTTGCCACAAGAAGTTGTGGGCTCTTCATCACTGGAGGCTTTTAAAGAAGAGATTGGGCAATTATTTGACCAAGATTGTCTAAGGTCAATCTTGGACAGGGGGTTGGAGTAGATGACCTCTGATGTGCCTTCCAGCTCTAGGATGCTATGATTTTGGATGGATGGATGGATGGATGGATGGATGGATGGATGGAAGGAAGGAAGGATGGATGGATGGATGGATGGATGGATGGATGGAAGGAAGGAAGGAAGGAAGGATGGATGGATGGATGGAAGGAAGGAAGGAAGGAAGGAAGGAAGGAAGGAAGGAAGGAAGGATGGATGGATGGATGGATGGATGGAAGGAAGGATGGATGGATGGATGGATGGATGGATGGATGGATGGATGGAAGGAAGGATGGATGGATGGATGGATGGAAGGATGGATGGATGGATGGATGGATGGATGGATGGAAGGAAGGAAGGAAGGAAGGAAGGAAGGAAGGAAGGAAGGATGGATGGAAGGATGGAAGGATGGAAAGAAGGAAGGGAGGGAGGGAGGAAGGGAGAAAGAAGGAAGGAAGGAGAGAGGGAGGGATTAAGGAAGGAAGAGGAAAAAAGGAAGGAAAGAGAAAAAGGGAGAAGGAAGGATGGAAAGGGAGGGAGGAAAGAAAGAAAAGGATGGAAGGAAAGGGGTGGGTAGGGAGGGAGGAAGGAAGGAAGGAAAGAAAAAATAGGAAGAAAGGAAGGAACAATGGGTGGAAAGTCATCAGAGAGAGAAGCAATTTCCTGACAGTGAGGACAATTAATCAGTGGAACGACTTGCCACCAGAGGTTGTGAGTGCTCCCACACTGGAGGTTTTTGAGAAGAGTCTGGACAGCCATTTGTCTGGGATGATATAAGGTTTCCTGGATGAGCAAGGGGTTGGACTAGAAGACCTCTGAGGTCCCTTTCAACTCTGTTATTGTGTTCCCCTCTGGCCTTGGCACCTTAATAAATTTGAAATGCCCTGAGCTGGTTTAAAACCTCATTAGATTCCTCCGTTTGTGCTGGGCTTGGTCCAGTCTCCTACAAGGACTTCCTAGTCTAGTCACAGGACTCCAACTGTCTCCCATCCAAGAATTTGCCCGCTCGGTCCCTGCTTAGCTTCCAAGTCGCGACCGGCTCATCCCTGCAAACCCCCGGAAAATTTGAAGGAGCTGTTTTTCCTTCTTCTTCCTGCTTTTTTCCCTCCCAACGGGTGACAACCTCTGCAAAAATTATTTTTTCCCCTTTTTAGACTTTGGACAGTGACTCACTCCATCCCAGAAATACGATTTGCTGTGTTTTCTTTCCTGTTGTTTTTTGTGTATGTGTGTGTGTGTAATTTTTCCTGCGAGCGGTTTGGCTTCCCGTTTCAAGCAACGGGCATTTACAAGCTGAGAGGCTTGTAAAAGTCATACCCCAGGCTCTAAAAATACAGCATTTGCTTTCACCTTTTAGCTGTCAACAAGTTTTCCTCCAACCTGCCTTGGGGCTTGACGTGTGCTCACGCACGCTCACACCTGCCCGGACACGAGGAGCCCATGTGCAAAGAGCTAAGTTGGAAATCACAGCAGCGAATGCAAATGGGCAGAGAAGGGAGATGGGGTCCCTCCTTCTCGTGGGGTGGAGTAGAAGCAGAAAACGGGGAGGGTGGCAGAACAGAAGTGGAAGGGACCTCGGAGGTCTTCTAGTCCATCCCCCTGCACAGGCAAAAAACTCCCTATCATTCCAGACAATCTCTTTTTGAATGGAGCAGCCACAGCTTCTGGTGGCCAGCTGTTCCGCTGGTTGATTGTTTCTGACTGTCAGGAAATTCCTCCTTAATTCCAGGTTGTTTCTATCCCTGATTAGTTTCCATCTGTTGCTGCTTCTCCTGCCTTTAGATGCTTTGGAGAATATCCTGTTTCCCCGAAAATAAGACCTAGCATGTTTTTACATTTGATCCAGTGGTGAAATCCATTTTTTTTACTAGTGGTTCTGTGGGCGTGGCTTGATGGATGTGGCAGGGGAAGGATACTGCAAAGTCCACATTCCCTCCCCACTCCAGGGGAAGAATATTGCAAAATTCCCATTCCTTCCCCACTCCAGGGGAAGGATACTGCAAAATCCCCATTCCCTAACTCCAGGGGAAGAATATTGCAAAATCCACATTCCTTCCCCACTCCAGGGGAAAGATACTGCAAAATCCCCATTCCCACCTAATTCCAGGGGAAGAATATTGCAAAATTCCCATTCCCACCCCACTCCAGGGGAAGAATATTGCAAAATTCCCACTCCAGGGGAAGGATACTGCAAAATCCACATTCCTTTCCCACTCCAGGGGAAGAATATTGCAAAATCTCCATTCCCACCCACTCCAGGGGAAGAATATTGCAAAATTCCCATTCCCATCCCACTCCAGGGGAAGAATATTGCAAAATCCCCATTCCTTCCCTACTCCAGGGGAAGAATATTACAAAATCCCCATTCCCACCCCACTCCAGGGGAAGAATATTACAAAATCCCCATTCTTTCCCCACTCTGGGGCCAGCCAGAGGTGGTATTTGCCAGTTCTCCAAGCTACTCAAAATTTCCGCTACCAGTTCTCCAGAACCTGCTGGATTTCATCCCTGATTTGATCCCAATATAAGCCGTAGCCCCTAAATAAGCCCTATTTAAGATCCACCATGCCCAGCCACCCATTCTGTCTCGTTTCTCTCTGTGCACCACCCGAGCGGTTTGGTGAAATGACCCCACGTGGCCCACATTGGCTTTCCTCAAGGCCCCCGGAGCCAGACCATCCACGCCCTGACACCTGCCTTGTGGGCAGCAGTGACCGCAGCCATGAAACAGGAGCCCACATGGCCGCCGGCCCACTTCTTCTGCTTGTTCGCAGCCACAATGGAGCAGGAGCCAGCGTGGTGTGTTGTGGCGACGGCCGTGAGGCAAGGCAGGTGTCAGGGCGTGGTGGCCTGGCTGCGGGGGCTCCGAGGTAAGACAGTGAGGGGGAGTGTAGGGAGGCTCCACCACCCCTGCCTCGTGGCGGCGGCACTGGTAAGCAAGCAGCAGAGGTGGGCCTCCTGGACATGAGGAAAAAAAATAGCCTCCGAAAATAAGCCCCAGTGTTTATTTTGGAGCTCAAAAGAAAACAAAACCTGGTCTTATTTTCGGGGAAACATGGACCCTCTCTTCTCCACAGCAACCCCTCAGATAAATTTTTCCCTAGTTCTAGGTTTATTGATTAACTTTGATTGACTTTGGAGGTCTTCTAGTCCAGCCCCTTGCTCAGGCAGGAGACCGTATATCATCTCAGACACGTGGCTGTCCAATCTCTTCTTTAAAAACCTCCAGTGATGGAGCACCCCCAAACTTCTGGTGGCAAGCAGTTCCACTGGTTAATTGTCCTCACTGTCAGGAAGTTTCTCCTTACTTCTAGGTTGCGTCTCTCCTAGATTAGTTCCCACCCGTTGCTTCTTCTCCTGTGACACAAACACCACACACACAAAATACACCACAAAAACGGTCGTCAAATTGGGTCGGTCACAAGGATGCTTTGATTGATGACCATCATAATATATAATATATCGCACCCTAGTCACTTCACGCCTGGACTACTGTAACGCTCTCTACATGGGGCTCCCCTTGAGGAGCACCCGGAGGCTCCAACTGGCACAGAGTGCGGCCGCGCGGGTTGTGATGGGAGCAACCTGGCGTTCCCATGTGACACCTCTCCTGCGAGAGCTGCACTGGCTCCCGGTGGTCTTCCGGATGCGCTTCGAGGTTTTGGTGACCACCTTTAGAGCGCTCCATGGCTTAGGACCTGGTTACCTACGGGACCGCCTACTACCACCAATAGCCTCCCACCGGCCGGTACGCTCTCACAGAGAGGGGCTCCTCCGGGTGCCGTCGGCCAAACAATGTCGACTGGCGGCCCCCAGGGGGAGAGCCTTCTCTGTGGGGGCGCCTACTATCTGGAATGAGCTCCCCCTGGAGATACGGACGATCCCGGATCTGTGCACCTTCCGCCGCGCTCTTAAGACTTTTCTATTTCGCCAGGCGGGCCTGGCCTAATTTTTTCCCTTTTACTTCTTTTAATATGTAATTTTTAAATTGGTTTAAATGATGGGATTGTCTTAATTTGTCTGGCCAAATTATTGAATTCAAGTTTATTTTGCGTTTTGAATTTTGTATTTTATTGTGTGGCTGTTCACCGCCCTGAGTCCTTCGGGAGTAGGGCGGTATACAAATCAAATCAAATGATAAAGAAAATGAAAAAATATGCTGGAAATTCATGTCAATAATAAGCAAATAACATGTAGATATGTATTAACACCACGGAACCGACAACGGCAATGAAAAAAGTGACTCACCGCCACTGTGGAACCCAGATTTCCATTGCTAAGCGAGACAGCCGTTAAGTGAGTTTTGGCTTCATTTTACAACCTGCCTCGCCACCGTTGTTCAGTGAATCACTGCAGTGGATAAATTAAGTCACGTGATTGTTAAGTGAACCTGGATTCTCCATTTGACGTTAGAAGGTCACATGACCCCCCCCCCGGGACACTGCAACCGTCATAAGTACACGCCAGTTTCCAAGCATGCGAATTTCGATCACGTGACCACAGAAAAGGCTGCAACGGTCATAAGTGCGAGAAACAGTCGCGGGGCGCTTTTCTCAGTGCTGTCGTAACTCTGAATAGTCGCTAAATGAATGTCTGTATATCTCGAGGAGTCCCTGTAGGGATTAATTTTAGCAACCAGGGTCACTTTTTAAAATTGGGTGGGCATGGAGACCCCAAATCGTTTAATACAGTGTTTCTCAACATTGGTAGCTTGAAGATGGGTGGACTTCAACTCCCAGAATCCCCCAGCCAGCAGCGCTGGCTGGGGGATTCTGGGAGTTGAAGATCACCCATCTTCAAGCTTCCAAGGTTGAGAAACACTGGTTTAATAGAAATTCATTTTCTCTGAATGTTGTCTGTGGTTCTCCAGGAAAGGCTGGGCTGCCTCTAACGTTATGCAAGGGAACTGCAGAAATATATCTCTCATTTCTTAGCGAAATAAAAAAATAAGGGTGATTAACAATTTAGCATTGATTTTTTTTTTAAAAAAGTATTATTATTTTTTGCATTTCCTGTAAATGCGTCTTTGGTGGGAAGTGAGCACAGAGGGAAAGCTGGCATTTTTTAAAAAAAGGAAATTGTTTTAAGTAGAGACTGCCTGGTTCATTTATTTCTCTATTTTTTCCCCCCCACTTTTCTTTTTAAGAAGGAAGCTTACCTGTCTTCATTTTAAATGTCCTTCATTTACACAGTTGTTCATATCCTGTCTGGTTTTGTTTTTTTAAAATTCCTTTTTAAACGATGGGGCTTGTTTTTTAAAAAAACTCTGCAGCCAGCTATGTCTCCGAAACTGGACGGGTCATCTTATGAAAATATCTTTTCACATAAGGCCAGACCAGAGGTTTTCCAGGGGATCAGATAAACAAATATTTTAATGGTTTTTAGTGGGGTCCTTGGTGCTCTCTGACCCTGATGGATTTCGTACAGACATTTCATTACCCTACTAAGTAATTTCATCAGTGTATTGATGATGTTACCTAGTTTGGTAATAAAATACCTTCAAGAAACCTCAGAGAGCTCAGTGTTTTGTAAGGAGGAGGAGGAGGGGAACTGAGGTCCTAGGTGTTCTCTGAGCTTGGAAAACGTTTCATGACCCAACTAGGGAACATCATCAGTGGTAAAGGGGATGGGATTATGGGAAGGAGGAGGAGGAAGATGGGGTTTGGAGGAAGGAGGAGGAGGAAGATGGGGTTTGGAGGAAGGAGGAGGAAGAGTTATATGTGGTCCTTCGTGCTCTCTGAGCTTGGTGCTTTTCTTGTAGACGTTTAATGACCCAACTAGGGAACATCATCCTGTCCCTCACTTTCCCTTCTGTCCTCCAGTCGGTACATCTTCCGTTTCCCCCCATCTCCTCCTTTTGTCCCTCAGAAAAACCCGAGGAGGAGGAGGCCCAAATAAGGCAGGACATAGAAAGTGGGAAGAAGTCTCTCAAGTTTCCTTACGGGTGGGACTTTCATCAAAACGAAGATAATAAGGCTGTCTGGAGTTGCGAACTGCGATCTTGTGGCACGCTTGTGTTCCTCTTTTGGGAACAACCTGGCCCCGCTTGGCATCCTGCGCCGATTGAGGTGAAAGTCACAGGACTGGAGCGGTGCCAGATCTCACATTTCAGCTGATGAAAGGAGGAGGAGATTTTATTAAATCATGAGTAGGCCTGATGGAAGAAGAAACGGAGAATCCAACAAATCCCCGAAAGACGTGTGGAAGATTCTCTGTCCTGCTGGATCTTTCTTCCACCGAAGAAGGAGAAGCTGGATCTTCAGGACGTGCTGAACAGGAGACCAGATGGAGGACACCCAAGGATGAGAAGTCATCCAACTGCAGAAGTTCTAAAAAGTGACTTATGGGTGATTGGAGATGGACCACTCTGAAGAACAGAAGGAAAGCCTGGGGATGAGAGGAAGGAAGACGGTAGAAAGAGTGCAGAGAAGAGCAACCAGGATGATGGAGGCTAAAACATACAATGAACGATTGTAGGAAGTGAGCCTGGCTGGTCTAGGGAAGAGAAGGACCAGAGGAGACAGGATAGCAGCCTTCCAATATTTGAAGAGCTGCCCCAAAGAAGAGGGGGTCAAGCTATTCTCCAAAGCATCTGAAGGCCAGACAAGGAATA
The DNA here is from genome assembly GCA_038048745.1 of Coluber constrictor foxii. Classification (NCBI taxonomy): domain Eukaryota; kingdom Metazoa; phylum Chordata; class Lepidosauria; order Squamata; family Colubridae; genus Coluber; species Coluber constrictor. The sequence goes on along the minus strand of CM075963.1, from coordinate 8,847,527 downwards.
ATGGATGGAAACTGAACAAGGAGAAATTCAACCTGGAAATTTCTGTCGGTGGGATCAATCAACCCATGGAACAGAAGTTGCCTTCGCAAGTTGTGGGAGCTTCATCCCTGGAGGCTTTCAAGAAAAGATAGGACTGCCATTTGTCAGAAATGGTGTAGGGTCTCCTGCTTGGGTGGGGGGCTGGACTAGATCAGGGGTCTCCAACCTTGGCCATCCCTGGATTAGATGACCTATAAAGTCCCTTCCAAGTCTGTTAGAAGGTTTCACAGACATGGTCATCTCATCCTGTTCCATCCATGGTCCTTTTCTTCTGAATAACTTTGCAAGCCCCAATCTCTCATCCTTAGAGGTCTAACGGAGATCGTCCATCATCCAGGTCATTGTTGTCCCGAAGATGCTTCTCCAAAAGACAACTGGAGACTTTCCTGATGTTACTTTTTTTCCTTCTTTGAATACGTTTTGCTTCTCACCCAAGAAGCTTCCTCAGTTCTTCTTGGATGGGAAGCGAAACGTTTTCAAGGGGGGGGGAAAAAAACCAAGAAAAGTCCAAGTTGCCTTTTGGAAAAAAAGTATTTTTGGGACAACCATGATCTGGATGATGATGGAGAATCTTCCTAGACATCCTAGAGATGGGAGTTTGGGACTTGCAGAAAGTTATTCAGAAGAAGGATCATAGATGGACAACGAGGCCATGAAACCTTCCTGATTAGGGGAAAAGGAGACTAGAACGTATGAAGGACAGTTGCTGGAATTGAGTATGTCTAATCTAATGAAGAGAAGGACCAGGGGTGACATGATAGCATCTTTGAGGGGCTGCTCCAAAGAAGACCGGGGTCATCCTATTCTTCAAAGCCCCTGAAGGCAGGACAAGACACAATGGGTGGAAGCTAACCAAAGAGAGAAGCAAACTGGAACTAAGAAGAGATTTCCTTACAGTGAGAACAATTAGCCAGTGGAACAGCTGGCCACCAGAAGTTACGAATGCTCCAACACTGGTTGTTTTTAAGAAGGGATTGGACAACCATTTGACTGAAATGGTATAGCGTTTCCTGCCTGAGCAGGGGGCTGGACTAGAAGACCTCGGAGGGTCCCTTCCAATTCTTGTTATTTTGTTCTGTTTCTGTTAGTCAGCGTGGAGATGAATGTCCCATCACAAGCTTGGAAGATCCAACTCAACCCTTTGGAAACTCAGGCGGTCTTCTTTGTCCATCTTTCCAGTTCATAGAAGAGGACCAGGGAGAGCCTGGATAGCTCAGCAGACTAATGCATCGTCATTAACTCCAGCTGTCTGCAATTACTGTAAGTTCGAATCTCACCAGGCTCCAGGTTGACTCAGCCTTCCATCCTTTCTAAGGGAGGTCAATTGAGGTCCCAGTTTGTGGGGGCAATAAGCTGACATTGTATAAATATACAAAAGGATGACGGCTATTGCTTAACGCATTGTAAGCCGCCCTGAGTCTCCGGAGAAGGGCGGCATATAAACCTAATTTTAAAAAAAAAATGCAGAAGAGAAGAGATGACTAGAATAGAATGCAGAAGAGAAGAATAGAATGCAGGAGAGAAGAATAGAATGCAGAAGAGAAGAATAAAGATAGCTCAGCAGACTAAAGCCTGTTATTAACATTCATCTGTCTACAAATACTGTAAGTTCGAATCTCACCAGGCTCAAGGTTGACTCAGCCTTCCATCCTTTCTAAGGTAGGTCAATTGAGGTCCCAGTTTGTGGGGGGCAATAAGCTGACATTGTATAAATATACAAAAGTAGAAAGGCTATTGCTTGGCGCATTGTAAGCCGCCGTGAGTCTCCGGAGAAAGGCGGCATATAAATCTAATTATAGATAGATAGATAGATAGATAGATAGATAGATAGATAGATAGATAGATAGATAGATAGATAGATAGATAGATAGATAGATAGATAGATAGATAGATATAGATTACAGAAATATACAGAGAGACCATCAACCGAAACTCTGCAAGAGGATAACCTTGGTTTCTTGAGCTTGCAGTTGGCCTTATTTGATGATAGTCTGATGGGATGAATCTCTGCCATATGAAGAACGGTTGCAGGATTTGGGTATGGCCAGTCTAGGAAAAAGAAGGACTAGAGGAGACATGAATAGCATCTTCCGATATTTGAGGGTCTGCCCCAAAGAAGAGGGGGTCAGTTTATTCTCCAAAGCCCCTGAAGGCAGGACAAGAAGCAACGGATGGAAACTCATCAAGGAGAGAAACAACCTGGAATTAAAGAGAAACTTCCTAACAGTGAGAACAATTAACCAATGGAACTGCTTGCCACTAGAAGTTGTGGGTGCTCCATCACTGGAGGTTTTCAAGAAGACAGCCACTTGTCCGAAATTGTGTAGGTGTCAACCCTGAAGCCGGCCTGACTGAAGCCACCTTGGATGCTTGGATCTATTACTTGGAACCCTGGCATTAAGATCCCTTCCAACTCTGTTATTCTGTAATCTGTAATCCCAGGCCCCTTCCGCTACTCTGTAATCCCAGACCAATTCATCAGTAGAACATCTTGCCGCCCAGACGTTGTGGGGTTGGCCTAGAAGACCTCCAAGGCCCCATTTCCAGCTTGGTGAGGAACATCACCACAACGCCCCTCACCAGGCCTTGCCAACAAATATTCGGCTAAAACGTGCCACGCGTCGGCAGCAGGGGCTTCCGTTGAAATCCCCCGGGAGGGTTGGCGGAAAAATAACTGGAAGTCATGGCCTCGGAGAGAAAAACTCATTGCGCGCTGGAGAAAGACCTGGATTGTTGCTTTAATGGGGTTGATTAAACCATTCAGTAAGAAGAAGAGGAAAAAAAAAACCCCAGAGAGAACATTCGGCTCGTTTAAGTTCATGGCCTTCATTGTCTATGCGCCGATGTTCGGAGTCTGGGAAGCGAAAGTTCTGGGCACTTTGCAAAGCCGACATGATTTAATAGGTAGAAGGAGGACCTGGTGGGCTGAATGACTCCAACCCACTGGAAATAGAATAATGGAATGACACCCTTGGTACAATAACGGAGGCAGGCAGGAGTGGGAGGAAGCGACGGAGGAGTTAACCTCCCTTGTAGGTTTGATCTCTTGAACGAACCCAAGTCAGGAAGCTTGGCAATGCACCAGGAGGGGCTGCTAGGTTTAGAAGAAGCGAGCGAGGGCACAAATTAAGGCCCTGTGGAGGTTGGCATCTTTTATCTCCTGGGCCAAGTGGGTGGGTGGGTGGGTGGGTGGGAGTGGGATGCAGATAGCTTGCAGAAACGGATCGCGGATAGGATAGAAAGAGCAAGTTCGCAGCTCAGGGTGGAACGGTGGGGTCCCAGGGGTTCTCTGAGCTTGGTGGAGTCTCGTGACCCAGCTAGGTGATAGCATCAATGTTAGAAGGAGAGGGGGGAGTTTGCAGGGAGGAGGCGTTTTCACAACCCAGTTTGGTAACATCATCGGTGCTAGTAGGAAGTGGGCTTTGCAAAGAACCGGGGAATATCATCAGTGCTAGAAATGGGTGAGAACCAGCCTGACTAGGTGGCTCAGTGGCGGAGATGCTGAGCTTGCCAATCAGAAAGGCCAGCGGTTTGGCAGTTCGAATCCCTCGTATAGTGAACAGGGGGTTGGAGTAGATGACCTCCAAGGTCCTTCCAATTGTTACTGTTGTTGTTGCTGCTGCTGCTGCTGTTGTTGTTGTTGTTGTTGTTGTTGTTGTTGTTATTATTATTATTATTATTATTATTATTATTATTATTATTATTATGGAAGTGGGCTTTGCAGAGAACCAGGGAACATCATCAAGTGCTAGAAGGGAGGAGAAGTTGGAGGACTGTGGAGGCCTTGGTGCTCTCTGAGCTGGGTGTTTTTCTTGGGGACGTTTCATGACCCAACTAGGTAACCCCTTCAGTGCTAGAAGGGAGTTGGGTTTGCAGGGAGGAGGCAAGGGAAAGGACTCTCTGAGCTTGGTGCTTTTCTCGCAGGCGTTTCACGACCCAACTTGGTAACATCATCGGTGCTAGAAGGAAGCGGTCTTTGCAGAGAGCTGGAGGAGGAAGAGGGGGATGAGGCATGGGGATGGAGAAGGAAAAGGAGAACTCTGGAGTCCCTGGTGCTCTCTTGAGCTTTGCTGTTTTCCTGTAAACGTTTCACGACCCGACTAGGCAACACTATCAGTGCTAGAAAGGAATGGGAATTCTCGTCGTATTTGTAGTTGTAAATCGAGGACTATCTAATACAAAGGGTGTCCTTTTGCCACCGCTTTTATCGCGAACTGAGGAGTTGCCCAAGGGGTCTCAGATTCTTACAAGCAGTCCCTTCACCTCCTGACCCCATGCCACCGGCTGATATTTTCCCTCCGATCAATTCAGCGGTTGCCGCCACCGTCTGAAATCGCTCACCCACGGGAAATATCTCATTGATGCCTTTCGGAGATTATTTTCCCCTGCTTTTATTCTCTCTCTCTCTCTCCACCTCGCTGAAAACCCTCGGCCTCCTCCGGCCCCCATCGGCACCGTGGGTGGTTCATTGCACTGAGTAGCATTCACCCTACCCTCCACATTCCCCCCCACCCCGAAAGAAAGAAAGAAAGAAAGAAAGAAAACTGCAGGCGAGACACGGCAAGAAAGAGGCACTTAAGGAAGTGATAAACACCTTGCAAAAAAAAACCGGAGAGGCACTCAGGAGCTGTGCGGTAATAAGGCAACGCGCTTATTTTCTTTATTTTCCCCGTCCATTTTGCAAAAAAAAGAGACAGACTCTCGCCTTTCTTGGAAAGAAAATAACTTCAATTATCTGTTCTCAGCCGAAGAAACATGGAAATTATCTTCCTTTCAGAGGGTAGAATTAGCCCATTTCGGAAGGAAGAAGCTGCCAAAAGGGGGAAAAAAAAGAATAAAAACCACACCATCTCAGGCTGGTAGGGTCTCTGGCCCCCTCCCCTCAAATTTCTTCCTGATATCGATTGCATTTGATGGATCATTTTCCAGAAGCAATGGCTGGGGAGGGGGGCTTCGGGACCCTAGGAGGGAGCGGGGGGGGGATGGTTTCTGAAAATTGGGTGCCCCTTTTTCTCACTTCCTTCCCCCGTCAAAATGTTTTTGGTGTATGTTTTAAGAGGGCCAACATGCATGATCTTGTCCAATCGGTCAGGATCTCCATCCGATCCTAGAATCCTGGAAGGACCTTGGAGGTCATCTAGTCCAACCCTCTGCCCAAGATCATAGAATCCTAGGGCTGGAAGGGACTTTGGAGGTCTTCTAGTCCAATCCCTGCCCGAGATCATAGAATCCTAGGGCTGGAAGGGACCTTGGAGGTCTTCTAGTCCAACCCTCTGCTCAAGATCATAGAATCCTAGGGCTGGAAGGGACTTTGGAGGTCTTCTAGTCCAATCCCTGCCCGAGATCATAGAATCCTAGGGCTGGAAGGGACCTTGGAGGTCTTCTAGTCCAACCCTCTGCTCAAGATCATAGAATCCTAGGGCTGGAAGGGACTTTGGAGGTCTTCTAGTCCAATCCCTGCCCAAGATCATAGAATCCTAGGGCTGGAAGGGACCTTGGAGGTCTTCTAGTCCAACCCTCTGCTCAAGATCATAGAATTCTAGGGCTGGAAGGGACCTTGGAGGTCTTCTAGTCCAACCCCTGCCCAAGATCATAGAATCATAGAGCTGGAAGGGACCTTGGAGGTCTTCTAGTCCAACTCCTTACCCAAGATCATAGAATCTTAGGGCTGGAAGGGACTTTGGAGGTCTTCTAGTCCAACCCTCTGCCCAAGATCATAGAATCCTAGGGCTGGAAGGGACCTTGGAGGTCTTCTAGTCCAATCCCTGCCCAAGATCACAGAATCACAGAGCTGAAAGGGACCTTGGAGGTCTTCTAGTCCAACCCCTGCCCAAGATCATAGAATCCTAGGGCTGGAAGGGACCTTGGAGGTCTTCTAGTCCAACCCTCTGCTCAAGATCATAGAATCCTAGGGCTGGAAGGGACCTTGGATGTCTTCTAGTCCAACCCCTACCCGAGATCATAGAATCCTAGGGCTGGAAGGGACCTTGGAGGTCTTCTAGTCCAACCCCTGCCCAAGATCATAATTCTAGGGCTGGAAGGGACTTTGAGTTCATCTAGTCCAACCCTCTGCTCAAGATCATAGAATCCTAGGGCTGGAAGGGACCCTGGAGGTCATCTAGTCCAATCCCTGCCCGAGATCATAGAATTCTATGGCTGGAAGGGACCTTGGAGGTCATCTAGTCCAACCCTCTGCTCAAGATTATAGAATCCTAGGGCTGGAAGGGACCCTGGAGGTCATCTAGTCCAATCCCTGCCCAAGATCATAGAATCCTAGGGCTGGAAGGGACCTTGGAGGTCTTCTAGTCCAACCCTCTGCCCAAGATCATAGAATCCTAGGGCTGGAAGGGACCTTGGAGGTCTTCTAGTCCAACTCTCTGCTCAAGATCATAGAATTCTAGGGCTGGAAGGGACCCTGGAGGTCATCTAGTCCAATCCCTGCCCGAGATCATAGAATTCTAGGGCTGGAAGGGACCTTAGAGGTCTTCTAGTCCAACCCCTGCCCAAGATCATAATTCTAGGGCTGGAAGGGACCTTGGAGGTCATCTAGTCCAACCCTCTGCTCAAGATCATAGAATTCTAGGGCTGGAAGGGACTTTGGAGGTCATCTAGTCCAATCCTTGCCCGAGATCATAGAATCCTAGGGCTGGAAGGGACCTTGGAGGTCTTCTAGTGTTTCAGTATTTGAGGGTCTGCCCCAAAGAAGAGGGGATCCACCTAATCTCCAAAGCAGGACAAGAAGCAACGGGTGAAAACTCATCAAGGAGAGAAGCAACCTGAAACTAAGGAGGAATTTCCTGACAGTGAGAGCAATTAACCAGTGGAACTACTTGCCACTAGAAGTTGTGGCTGCTCCAACATTGGCAGTTTTAAGAAGATTGGGCAGCCATTTGGAACGGTATTCAGGGTTATGGTTAACAACCATTCATTTAGTGACCGTTACAAGGCATTGAAAAATTTGACTTACGACCGTTTTTCACACCTACGACCGTTGCAGCCTCCCTGTGGTCACGTGATAAAAATTCGGACGCTTGGCAACTGACTCAGAGTTATGACGGTTGCACTGTCCCGGGAGTCACCGGATCCCCTTTTGCAACCTTCTGACAAGGAGTCAACGTGGAAGCCAGATCCGCTTAATGACCATGTTACTAAGTTAACTGCTGCAGGGATTCACTTAACGACAGTGGCAAGAAAGATGGTAAAATGGGGGCAAAGCTCACTTAACCCCTGTCTCGCTCAGCAACAGAAATTTGGGGGTTCAGTTGTGGCTGTAAATCGAGAACGAGTTGAATTCATTGAACAGGTGAAGCTGTGGGTGCTCCATCAATGGAGCTTTTCAGGAAGAGATCGGGCATCTGTTTGTCTGAAACGGTTTAGGATTCCGTGCCTGAGCAGGGGGGGTTGGACTAGATGACCTCCAGGGTCCCTTCCAGCTCTGTTATTCTGCCCTTCTCCTTCCGGCTGCCCAGCCCTGCCAAATCTCTCCTTGTTCTGCCAAGAAGTCTAGGAAGATGGAGAAGGTTCAGAGGAACAGCACTTGGGCCACATCCCAAGGTCCGTTCAAGGAGAAAGGGGCCATTGGCTTGCCAGATTCTTCTCATCCATCTCAACCAAGCTACTTAAGGAAATCAACTCCTCCTTGGATGATGGCGGAGGCAGCTCTCTGCAGACTCCCCGAGACGTGACGTTTAAACCGTTCGAAATGGCCTTTTGGGCACACTCAGAAAGTCCCCCCTCGGCTTGTTCTCTGGCTGGCCACCCTATTGTCACTTATGGAAAAGGATAGCAATTATAAAGATGGATATATTACCAAGATTATTATTTCTATTTCAGACACAATACCGATAAAAATCGAAAAGACTTTATTTCCAATATCTAAATATAAATAACAAGGAAATGTATATGGCAAGCCAAAAAAGCAAGAATAAAGTTTTTAAAATGCTTCAGGATACGAAAGGATTATGAGGAGGATTCGGACTCCCGGATTGGGAATTATATTATCAAGCAGCAGCACTGACATGGTTGAAAAAATGGATTGAATTAAGAAATAAGAGCCTGAGTAGCTAATGCCTCCTACTAAAGGCAGCAGTTAACACCCAGCTGCCTGCAATTTCTGCGAGTTCAATCCTAGCCAGGCTCAAGATCAACTCAGCCTTCCGTCCTTTCTAAGGTGGGTCAATTGAGGACCCAGTTTGTGGGGGCAATAAGCTGACTTTGTATAAATATACAAAAGTATGAAGGCTATTGCTTAACACACTGTAAGCCGCCCTGAGTCTCTGGAGAAGGGCGGCAAATAAATCAAATTTTAAAATATATATATATATATATATATATATATATATATATATATATATATATATATATATATATATATATATAAGACTATTAACATTGGAAGGATATGATTTACAATTGGGATGGCATGCATTTTTATGGTATGGTAGAAGTAAGATACACATGTACTTTCAAAAACATTATATAAGAAATGCATTATTATTTGCATGGGAAAAAGAGACAAATATTATGTGAAAATACTAATATGGGTATCAACAGTGGAAGCGTTAATTCACCCAAACGTTTTTAATCTTGGAAATATTGTTAGATATAAAGATTTGTTAACAGACAAGGCGGAGTGGAAAGGGAAGCATGAACTGGAAGAACAGGGAATTGAAATGGATTGGTATATGTATGTGCAGATGCAAACAAGATAAGCCGCCATGATTTGTTGGGATCAGACGTCCCACCACAACACAGCACAGCTGAGAGAAGAGCAACTAAAGTGGACTTCAACTCCCAGAATTGAAATAAAACCTTAGTAAGGCCACACCTGGAATATTGCAACCAATTTTGGTCACCGTATTACAAAAAAGAGGTTGAGACTTTGGAAAAAGTGCAGAGAAGATGATTAAAGGCCCGGAGATAAAAATATACGAAGAACGGTTGCAGGATTTGGCCAGTCTAGAGAAAAGAAGGACTAGTGTCGATAGAATAGCAGTCTTCCAATATTTGAGGGGCTGCCCCAAAGAAGAGGGAGGTCAACTTATTTTCGAAAGGCAGGAGAAGAAACCACGGATGGAAATTAATTAAGGAGAGAAGCAACCTGGAATTAAGGAGACACTTCCTAACAGTGAAAACAATTAGCCAGTGGAACTACTTGCCTCTAGAAGTTGTGGATGCTTCATCACTGGGGCTTTTTAAGAAGAGACTGGGCAGCCACTTGTTTCAAATTTTATAGGGTCTCCTGCTTGAGCAGAGGGCTGGACTCCGAGGTCTCTTCCAAGCCTAGGATTCTATGATAATGGAAGGAAGGAAAGAAGAAGGAAGGAAGGAAGGAAGGTATGAGAAGGAAGGTATGAGAAGGAAAGAACAAAGGAAGGAAGGAAGGAAGTTAGAGAGGGAGGAAGAAATGAGAAGAGAAGGAAAGAACAAAGGAAGGAAGGAAGTTAGGGAGGGAGGAAGGAAGGAAGGAAGGTATGAGAAGGAAAGCACAAAGGAAGGAAGGAAGTTAGGGAGGGAAGGAGGGAGGAAGAAATGAGAAGAGAAGGAAAGAACGAAGGAACAAAGGAAGGAAGGAAGTTAGGGAGGGAGGGAGGAAGGAAGGGATGGATGGATGGATGGATGGATGGATGGATGGAAAGGAATCAAGGAGAGAAACGACCTGGAATTAAGAAGAAACTTCTTAACAGTGAGGGCAATTAACCAGTGGAACAGCTTGCCACCAGAAGTCGCAAATGCTCCATCAGTGGAGGCTTTTAAGAAGAGACTGGACAGCCACTTGTCTGAAACGGTATAGGGTCTCCTGTTTAAGCAGGGGGCTGGACTAGAAGACCTCCAAGGTCCCTTCCAGCTCTATTCTATTCTAGCTGTTGTGTCTTCTCAGGACATCTTGGTGTCCATCTCCAATGGGGCAAACTGGAGGTCAAATCTTTTGCCAGGCCAAAATTTCAGTTGCAAACTCTGGGTGAAGTTGGATTAAATATCGGAGAGGAGTTTCTTGGGGAAACAGGTTGAAATAAGGAGAAATTTTGGAAGATAAACATGTCAGTTGAATTTACACGTGTGTAAAAGGGGGGAGAAGGTCTTTGTTTAATCACGGACCCCCTCTTGACCTTGTTCAGGGCTGTCTGTCCCTCATTCAAACCTCTTTCTCTGGCTTTGATTGAGTTCTTTTGTGCAGAACGGAAAAGGAAAATAAAAATTACTGTCGGGGCCGCTCGTAATTTTGCTGGCAAATATAAGCACGGTTTTGTGATTCAGAATATTTTTCCGCGCCAGACGATTCGCTTTAGGAATAATGACTTGGAGAAGAAAATGAGGCGACAAAGCGAGAGAGTAAAAAAAAAGAGAGATCTTTTCAAGAGGTAACTTAAGAGTGACTTTCCCTCTTTGAAACTTTTATTTATTTACATCTTCGACTCAGATGTAAGCGAATAGAAATTCAGCAGGGAAGGGATTTGTGATATTCACAGGGTTCCTTGGCTATCTTATTGTGGTGACATCAAACCCTTTCCGGACCCTTCAGACTGAACAGCCCAAACATCTGAAACAGAATAGAAGAAAATAGAATAACAGGGTTGGAAGGGGCCTCGGAGGTCTTCTAGTCCAACCCCTTCTCAAACAGGAGACCCTATACCCATTTCAGACAAATGGTTATCCAATCTCTTCTTACAAACTTCCAGTGACGGGAGCACCCACAAATTCTTGTGACAAGTCATTCCACTGATGAATTGTTCTTAATTCTCCTTAATTCTAGGTTGCTTCTCTCCTTGATGAGTTTCCATCCGTTGCTTCTCCTGCCCTCAGGTGCTTTGGAGAATAGCTTGACTCCCTCTTCTTTGGGGCAGCCCCTGAGATATTAGAACACTGCTATCATGTCTCCCCTGGTCCTTCTTTTCATCAGACGAGACATGCCCATTGCCTGCAACTGTTCTTCATATGTTTTAGCCTCCAGTCCCCTAATCCTCTTGGAAGGAAGGAATGAGAAGGGAAGGAAGGAAGGAAAGAATGAGAAGAAAAGAACAAAGGAACAAAGGAAGGAAGGAAGTTAGGGAGGGAGGGAGGAAGAAATGAGAAGAGAAGGAAAGAACGAAGGAACAAAGGAAGGAAGGAAGGAAGGAAGTTAGGGAGCAAGGGAGGAAGGAAGGAAGGAAAAATTGAGGAAGGAAGGAAAGAAGAAAAGAACAAAGGAAGGAAGGAAGTTAGGGAGGGAGGGAGGAAGAAATGAGAAAAGAAGGAAAGAATGAAGGAACAAAGGAAGGACGGAAGGAAGTTAGGGAGGGAGGGAGGAAGGAAGGAATGAAAAATTGAGGAAGGAAGAAAAGAATAAAGGAACAAAGGAAGGAAGGAAGTTAGGGGGGAGGGAGGGAGGGAGGAAGGAAAAATCGAGGAAGGAAGGAAAGAAGGAAAGACCAAAGGAAGAAAGGAAGAAAGTTAGGGAGGGCGGAAGGAAGGAAGGAAAATTGAGGAAGAAAGGAAGGAAAGAACAAAGGAAGGAACTTAGGGAGGGAGGAAGGAAGGAAAAATTGAGGAAGAAAGGAAGGAAAGAACAAAGGAAGGAAGTTAGGGAGGTCGGAAGGAAGGAAGGAAAAATTGAGGGAGGAAGGAAGGAAAGAACAAAGGAAGGAAGGAAGTTAGGGAGGGCAGAAGGAAGGAAAAATTGAAGGAAGGAATGAGAAGGAAAGGAAGGGAGGGAGGAAGGAAGGAAGGAAGATTTTATATAGTTGGGGGCTGGAAAGCCAAAGAGATTTTGGATGCTTGGAACCACAGTTCCCATCGGGCTCAGCCAGCAGGGTTTGCTGTGAGCCAGGGCAAGGCATTGCAGCCTGTCAGTGTGGTGGGCAGCATGCCATCCAAAGCGGCCTGGAGGAGATTTTTGAGGCAGGAAGCCCCATTGACCAATTTCGGTGCTTTTTGGTGCGTGATGCAATTTGCAACGGCTTTAATTTTTCACTTAAGGCAAGGTTGCATTTGTTTGTTTGTTTGTTTCCCCTTGATTAATTCTAATTAGTTCGTTTCCTCCGCCTACGTTCAGCCCTTAGAATCAGAGGAACGGAGAAGGAAAGGAGCTTAGGAGCCAGCCCAACCCATTTTTTAACAGACTTACAGAGTTGGAAGGAACCTTGGAGGTCATCCAGTCCAACCCCCCACCCAAGAAGAAGACCCTAAACCATTTCTGACATGGCATTCCAGTCTCTTCTTGAAAGCTTCCAGTGTTGGAGCAACCCCAACCTCTGGTGGCAAGCAGTTCCACTGGTTAATTGTCCTCACTGTCAGGAAATTCCTCCTTAGTTTTAGGTTGCTTCTCTCCTTGATATGTTTCCATCCGTTGTTTCTTGCCCTCCCTTCAGATGACACACACAACACATCACAAAAACGGTAGTAAAATTGTGTCGGTCATAAGGATGCTTCGACTTATGCCCGTCATAATACGCCATGAAAACTCTGGACTCCGTTACAGCCATACATCAAGGACGTATGTATAATAAATACAAGTAGTCCTTGACTTAAAACTGTTCATTTAGTGACCGTCTGGAGTTATAACCATTTCTGACCGATGGCAGTCCGGTCTCTTCTTGAAAGCTTCCAGGGATGGATCTCCCACAACTTCTGAAGGCAACTTCTGTTCCGTTGAATATAAAATTGGAAGGGAGCTTGGAGGCCATCTAGTCCAACCCCACTCCCAAGCAGGAAACCCTACACCATTTCTGACAGAGGGCAGTCCAGTCTCTTCTTGAAAGCCTCCAGGGATGAAGCTCCCATGACTTCCGAAGGCAACTTCTCTTCCATCGATTGATTGTTCTCACTGTCAGAAAATTCCTCCTTATTTCCAGATTGAATCTCTCCTTGCTCAGTTTCCATCCATTGTTCCTTCTCTGGCCTTCAGGTGCTTTGGAGAATAGCTGGACCCCCTTCCTCCTCTCTGGGGCAGCCCCTCAAATACTGGAAGATGCTCTCCTGTCTCCCCTGGTCCTTCTCTTCCCTAGACTAGCCAGGCCCAGTTCCTGCAACCGTTCTTCCTATGTTTTAGCCTCCAGTCCCCTCATCATCCTGGTTGCTCTTCTCTGCACTCTTTCCAGAGTCTCAACCTCTTTTTTTATAGTGTGGTGACCAAAACTGGAAGCAGGATTCTGGGTGTGGCCTTACTAGGGCTTTACAGAATGGTAGTAGTCCCTCCCTTGATCTTGATTGTATCCCTCTGTTAATGCAATTTAGGATTGCATTGGCTTTTTTAGCTGCTGCAGCACACGCTTGGCTCATATTTAATTTGTGTCCCTGACTTAACAACTATTCCTTCAGTGACCACTTGACGTTAGGGTTGCACTGAAAAAAAAGGGACTTAGGACCATTTTTCACACTTATGACCGTTGCAGCTTCTGCGTGGTCATGTGATCCAAATTTGGACGCTTGGTAACGGACTCGTATTTATGACGGTCGGAATGTCCTGGGGTCATGGGATCAGTTTTTGCAAAAGCAAAGTCAACAGGAAACCGGATTTAATTCATTGAACCTAGTGAGCCCAAAATTTACGTCCTTTAAGCGAGACAGCGGCTAAGTGAGCTTTCTCCCATTTTACGACCTTTCCTCGCCACAGTCGCTAAGTGAATCGCTGCACTTGTTCATTTATTCACCCGGTTGTTAAGTGAATCGGGCTTCCTCATTGACTTAGCTTATCAGAAGATCGCAAGAGCGGATCATGTGACCCCTGGGACACTGCGTCCGTCATAAATGTGAGTCAGTTGCCCAGCGTCTGTATCATCCGTGCTAGAAAGTTCAGTGCTAACTCCCTCTCTCCCTGTAGCACTGATGACGTTCCCTAGTTGGGTCATGAAACGTCTGCTAGGAAAAGAACCCAGCTCAGAGAGCCCCCTGGCTCCTCATTTCAACCCTGAGCTACAAATATTCTCCTTTATGAGAAAGTAGAAGCTGGGGGAAAGTTTCCGTAGACACGAAGGGAAAAGTGGGCGATTTGCATCATCCGAACAAACCTTTTTCCTCTAATTGCAAAACTCGGATCAAGGTTGAGGAAGGATGAAGCGTTCGTTTCTCCAGATATTCTTGGAGGCGGCAAAAACCTCCATCCCTAAATTGCTTTTTCGCCCCCCCCTCCCCCCCCCCCCCCCCCCGTGCCCAAGGTTTTTTAGCCGCCCCTGCTTAAAAAAAAAAGTCACATTATGGAAATTAAACCTAGATTGATGCAGGTGTCCTTCCAACTGGGCACCGTTTCGGACTCTGCCGAGGGGGGGTGGGAGGGGGGCTCAGGATTGGAGAGAGGGAGGGAGGCAACCTGCACACGAGGCATTTTCGGAAAAATAAATGTTAAGATTGCCCTTAAGAAAGGGAGGGATGAGAATTAGGAGGGACTCTGGTGGAACCCTTCGTATTGGCACCAGTGCAGAAAAGCTGTTTGATAGAAGAAGATGGATGGATGGATGGATGGATGGATGGATGGATGGATGGATGGATGGATGGATGGATATAGGACAGATAGACAAGAGAGATGATGGATGGATGGATAGATATACAGACAGATGAGAATAGATAGATATGGATGGATGGATGGATGGATGGATGGATATAGGACAGATAGACGAGAGATGATGGATGGATAGAAATACAGACAGATGAGAATAGATAGATATGGATGGATGAATGGATGGATGGATGGATGGATGGATATAGGATAGATAGACAGACAGATGAGAGAGATGACAGATAAATGGATGGATAGATTTTTTTTTAATTAGTTCGATTTATATGCTGCCCTTCCCCGGAGACTCAGGGCGGTTTACAATGCGTTAAGCAATGGGCTTCATACTTTTGTATGTTCCTACTTAGTAGGGCTTTGCCCCCCCCCCCCCCAAGCGGTGTTCTTTTTTATACAAAGTCAGCTTATTGTCCCCACAATCCGGGTCCTCATTTTACCTACCTCAGAAGGATGGAAGGCTGAGTCAACCTTGAGCCTGGTGAGATTCAAACTTGCAGTACTTGCAGGCAGCTGATGTTACTTAACAGCACTTTAGTCTGTTGTGCCACCAAGGCTATTTGATGGATAGATATACAGACAGACGGATGAGAGAGATAATAGATAGATATGGATGGGTGGATGGATGGATGGATGGATGGATATAGGATGGATGGATATAGGATATACAGACAGATGAGAGAGAGAATAGATAGATATGGATGGATGGATGGATGGATGGATGGATGGATGGATGGATGGACAGATGAGAAATGATAGATAAAAGGATGAATAGATGGATTGATGGATAAATATACAGACAATAGATGAGAGAGATGATAGACATATGGGTGGATGGATGGATAGAACGGAGCAGGACAGGACAGGACAGGACAGAACAGAATAGAATTCTTTATTGGCCAAGTGTGACAACACACAACAAATTTGTCTTTGGTGCATAAGCTCTCAATGTACATAAAAGATACATTCGTCAAGAATCATAAGGAACAACACTTAATGATAGTCATAGGGTACAAATAAGCAATGGATAGGATGAATAGATAGACAGACAGATAGATGAGAGAGATGATAGATATTGATGGATGGATGGATGGATGGATGGGTGTTTATATAGGGAGGGAGGGAGGGAGGGAGGGAGGGAGGGAGGGGGAGAGAGAGAGAAGGAAATGTCATAAAATGGGACAAAACTCACTTAACCAATGTTTCACTCAGACATATAAATTTTGGGCTCAAGTATGATCATATGTCAAGGGTCACCTATATTCTCTTCTAATTATTCTTTTCATATTTTTTTGATTTTCATTTCACTGATTCTTATTTGTAACTTTTGTCGGACATTGGATGGATGTTTACCCCAAGGATGCTTAAACACCATTTTTTTAAAATTAGATTTATATGCCGCCCTTCTCTGGAGACTCAGGGCGGTTTTCAATGCGTTAAGCAATAGCATTCCTACTTTTGTCTATTTATACAAAGTCAGCTTATTGCCCCCACAAACTGGGTCCTCAATTGACCCACCTTAGAAAGGATGGAAGGCTGAGTCGACCTTGAGCCTGGTGAGATTCGAACTTGCAGTAATTGCAGACAACTGGATGTTAATAGCAGGCTGTCTAGCCTGTTGAGCTATTTGAGGCTCTATTTATTTCAGCTTAGATGTCTGTCTGTCTGGTATGATTCGGTATGTTGCGCAATTAGTCCTTGACTTACGACCCCAGTGGGGGATCCTTGCTGGACAAGGTAGTTGTTAAGTGAGTTGCTCCAGATTTTATGAACTTTCTTGCCAGAAAGTGAAGTGTTCAGTTGTTAAGTGAATCACTGCAGTTGTTAAGTTAGTTGCACAGTCATTAAGCGAATCTGGCTTCCCCTGTTGACTTGGATTGTCAGAAGGTCGCAAGAGAGGATCACATGACCGCGGGACACGGCGACTGTCGTAAGTACATGCCAGTTGCCAAGTGCGCCAGTTTTGATCAGGTGACCTTCAGGATGCTGTGATGGTCGTAACTGCGAGGACTTGTCATAAAAGACACTTCTTCCATGGTCATTAAATGAATGGTTCTTAGTTCTCAGTTCTACCTTAAAGGTGTGTTTATTTTGTTTACAACAATCTACAACGGTGTTGTGAATTCTCCAACGCTGGAAGTTTTTAAGAAGATGTTGGCTAACCCTTTGTCTGAAGTGGTGGAGGGCTTCCTGCCTAAGCAGGGGGTTGGACTAGAAGACCTCCAAGGTCCCTTCCAGATTCGATTCGATTTGATCCTATCCTATCCTATCCTATCCTATCCTATCCTATCCTATCCTATCCTATCCTATCCTATCCTATCCTCTCCTACTCTACTCTACTCTACTCTACTCTACTCTACTCTACTCTACTCTACTCTACTCTACCCTACCCTACCCTACCCTACCCTACCCTACTCTATTCTTCATTCCAATATTCTACTCTACTCTACTCTACTCTACTCTACTCTACTCTACTCTACTGTACTCTACTCTACTCTACTCTACTCTACTCTATTTCTACTCTACTCTACTCCACTCTACTCCTATTCTGCTCTGCTCTGCTCTACTCTACTCTACTCTACTCCATTCCATGCCATTCCATTCCATTCCATTCCATTCCATTCCATTCCATTCCATTCCATTCCATTCCATTCCATTCTCATTTTCTATATTCTATTCTATTCTATTCTATTCTATTCTATTCTATTCTATTCTATTCTATTCTATTCTATTCTATTCTATTCTATTCTATTCTATTCTATTCTTATATGTGAGTGCATAGGCGGAAGAGAAAGAGGTGAGAATTTTAAAGTCAATATAGGCATTACTTATTTCCTTGTTTCTTGGCTTAGTTATTCAATTTATATGTCCCTCCATCTCACTAATCGAAGCATAAGAGAGGCATAGATGCTTTGCAAAGAGAGAAGGCAATGGTGAAACATTGAGAACGCAACGGGTATAAACTGCGTTTAGGTATAATTCTTCTTCTGTTTTCTTATACCACGCCCTTGCTTTCTTTATCATACTATTTTTTAATTCCCCCTCTGTGTCTTTCAAACTACTGTAGGTATGCCAGTATGCGTGCTTGCACGAGTTTAAAAATACATTCACATGGGATGCGTTTTATAGTTTTTTAGTAGCCTTTATTAAGGTGCTTTAAACATCAATATGGAGCCAACACAGGGATGACTGAGCTTCAAAATATGATGGGGAAAACATTACGCTAAGGCAGCGGTCTCCAAACTTGGCCCCTTTAAGAGCAGTGGACTTCAACTCCCAGAATTCCCTAGCCGGTGCTGGGAGTTGAAATCCACAAGTCTTCAAAATGGCCGTGTTAGGAGATCCCCTGAGCCAAAGCCATGTTGTCCGTTTGGAAAAGCTGTACGCAAACTTCCCCAGATGAGGAAAAGGCGTGTCGAAAATTAGAAGCTGCATTTTTCAAAGTTTAGAAGTTGCCGGACCTCTTGAGGTCAACCAAATATGAATCCCAACTAAATGAGTTAATTCTATTTTGGTGTGACCTCCTAGGTTTACTGAGTCATTACAATACACAACTAGTCCCAAACAAACCTATTTTATTGTAACATCTGGGAATGAATGTAGTTCTCCCAATTAGTTGCAAAACACGTCCTTCGGAAGAAGTCCTTCGGGATAATCACCAACCTTTATCTTCTTTGACACGCTACCAAAGGCCTTACTTGGCAAAGCCCCAGGAAGTTCAGAAACAAACAAGAGATGCCGACCGGAAACAGAGTTAGCAACTTTGCTTTCCTGTAAAAGGCCCAAGTGCCTTTGTTTGTCTTTTAAGCCTTATGGGAGGGGCCAATCATTTCCTGGCCTTACTCCTGAGTCATCCCTTTTGCTTTAGCTGCTCTTGCCTTCCGGCTCCTCCTGTTCCTCTGCCTCTCTGCTGTCCGACTCTGGGGCCTCTGGAGTCCGTGCATCACTCCCAGATGGCCCTGGCCCCTCTCTGCCTCCGACGCAGAACCCTTATCCAGCCTTCCCCAGACTCCAGGACTGGCCCATGTTCCTCCCCAGCCTCCTCGCTGTCCGACTCCGCTGCCAGCTTTATAGGCTGCTGGTGGACCACAACAATTTTGTTGTAAAGTGACCTTGACAGAACCATATAGATTTGAAAGTCCAAATCTCCGCTGTCTCTTATACAGTTTAAGAAACTAGGGAGCGTCCCTTCTGAGCCTCTTTCTCTGCCCTTTTATGCAACTCTGGGCTATGCTGTCTCTTATCTGATTGTTCCCTAAAGGTACACTAACACAAGACTTAACATGTTGTAACCCTGAAAGTACAAATCCCCCACCGTCTCCTTTGGGCTCTGAGAAACTTGGGAGGGTCCCTTCTGAGCCTCTTTCTCTGTCTGTTATGCAGCTGAGGGCTGTGCAGACTCTTATCTGCTGTTCTCTTGTCAGCATCTCTTAACTCCAGGCTCCCAAGGTCATTTGCACACACCACCGTACCCGCTCATCAGGTTTAAAATTCACCAGCCAAGATGTTAAATCACCAATTCAGGTTGGAACTGTTTGGCAAGAGAATTGCTTGGGATCCTAATTTCTTTTTCAACCGACCTGAATAGGTACTAGTATAGACCATCTTGGAAATCTCCTAAATCTCTTATTTATTTGTTTGTTTGTTTATTTATTTATTTATTTATTTTTCTTCTTCTCCAGACTGAAAATGCTGCTCCGAGTCCGGGATCTGCATTTAGACCAGAGGATGAATTAGAACACTTGACCAAAAAGATGCTGTACGACATGGATAATCCACCTTCAGAAGAATACTTTGGTGAGTTTGATGATTGCCCTTGCATTTTTGCGACTGAAAAAGAGTGACTTACGACCGGTGCTCGCACTTACGACCATTGCAGCATTCTTCCCCACCCCCACCCCGCCCCGTCACGTGATTTGGGAACTTAGCAACTGGCATGTATTTATGATTGTTGCGGCATCCTGAGGGTCACCTGATCACCAATCGTGACCTTCTCAGCCGGCTTTAACAGTAAAAGAGTTGGAAGGGGCCTTGGAGGTCATCTAGTCCAACCCCCTGCTCACGGATTCAAACCGCCAAACTGCCGACTTTTCTGATCGACAAGCTCAGCATCTTAGCCACTGAGCCACCTGGCCAAGCAAAGTCAGTGGGGTGGGGGGAGAGCCGGTTTCACTGAACGACCGCATGGTTCATTAACAACTCCAGTAATTCATTTAACAACCGAGGAGTTCCCTTAACAACTGCAGTGATTCACTTAACAACCAGGACAAAGAAGTCATAAAATTTGGGACCGGCTCACCTAACAACCACTTTGCTGAGCCACAGAAATTCTGGTGGTCATAAGTTGAGGACTACCTGTATCAAAAAAAAATCTGGGAGCTCTGTTGTTCAAAGGAGAAAAGAAGTATTTTAAGAAATCTGTACATTTGCTTGTTCTCTGATCCTTGTCTTTAGAAATCTGAGACAATTATGGAATACCAGTGGCAGGGAGTTTCCCAGGCATTTTGTTATAACACGGGGGGGGGGGGGGGGGGGGGGGGATTAATTTTCAGAGCCAAAGCGTTCGGCTGTGGCTGTCTAACACGCTTGGTCTCCAAACTTTAAGACTTGGGGACTTCAACTCCCAGAATTCCTCAACGAGCCATGCCTGGATTTTTTTTTCCCCCTCCTACCCCTAAAGCGGAGAGATTGCAGAGGAAGGGATTAGAAGAGAGTAAGCGATGCCGGCTGGGGAATTCTGAGCGTTGCTCTTCAGACTGGGCAAGATGTGCCCATCCCATGCCAGAAAATGAAAACCAGGAACCCGAAAACCTACCTTGACCGCAATGGACGTTGGGCAATTCCTGCAGAGGAATTCAATGTCATAGAAACTTCTTCTCTCTGCCCAAGTTTGTGCATTCGAGCATTCGAGCATTCGGTCAACTGCACTGGAGCGCATTTTCAAAAATCTGTTGAGAGCTGCGATTTTTTTTTTTTTGAATGGAGGGACCTAATTAACTGAGCTGGAGAGCTTCAGGCCATTATCATAATTCATGAGTATAACTTGGTCCAAATGATTACATCTGAAAAGGCAAGCAGGATTGGAAAAGGTCATTGGCTGGTTCTGTTTTTTTCTGTCTTTCTTCCTTTTTATTTCCAACCCTCTCACCTGCCTCTTTTTCAGATAGTCCTCGACTTATGGTGACAGTTGTGACCAAAAGAGAGAGAGAGAGGGAGGGAGGGAGGGAGGGAGGGAGGGAGGGAGGGAGAGCGTGTGTTAGATGGGTGGATGGATGGAAGGACAAACAAATAGATAAAGGTAGGTAGGTAGGTACGTAGGTAGAGATAGATAGATAGATAGATAGATAGATAGATGATAGATAGATAGATAGATAGATAGATAGATAGATAGATAGATAGATAGATAGATAGATAGATAGATATGGATGGAGAGAGAGAGTGAGCGTGTGTGTGTGTGTGTGTGTTAGATGGGTGGATGGATAGATGGATGGAAGGACAAACAAATAGAAAAAGGTAGGTAGGTAGGTAGGTAGGTAGGTAGGTAGACAGACAGATAGACAGACAGACAGACAGACAGATATGGATGGAGAGAGAGAGTGAGTGTGTGTGTGTCTTAGATGGGTGGATGGATGGAAGGACAAACAAATAGATAAAGGTAGATAGTAGGTAGGTATGTAGAGATAGATAGATAGATAGATAGATAGATAGATAGATAGATAGATAGATAGATAGATATGGATGGAGAGAGAGAGTGAGTGTGTGTGTGTTAGATGGGTGGATGGATGGAAGGACAAACAAATAGAAAAAGGTAGGTAGGTAGAGATAGATAGATAGATAGATAGATGATAGATAGATGATAGATAGATGATAGATAGATGATAGATAGATAGATAGATAGATAGATAGATATAGATAGATAGATAGATAGATAGATAGATAGATAGATAGAGATAGATAGATAGATAGATAGATAGATAGATAGATAGATAGATAGATAGATATGGATGGAGAGAGAGAGAGAGAAACTATCTGTTCCTAAGCATTGCTAAGCACCCAAATTTGAATTGCCAGACTGTTGGTATGCTGCTATGGTCGTAAGTGCGAGGAGTAGTTGTAAGTCACTTTCTTCAGTGCTGTTGCAACTTCCAACGGGCGCTAAACGGATGGTTGTAAGGCGAGGACTTCCTATATTCAGCGTTCTGTGTGGCTGAATCTGAATGTTGCTCTTGTTCAGGGCCAGACCATTAAACCCCCAAGTAACTGCATTCACAAAACCAAGTTAATCATGGTTTGTTGTTAATGGGCCTTTATGGAGAGCCTTTAATGGGCCTTCTGTTTTGTGGTTTGAAAAACCAAAAACCTGTTCAGGAAGGCAGAGGTAGTCCTCGGTTTACAACGTTCGTTTAGCGACCGTTTCAAGTTATAACGGCATTGAAGAAAATCGATTGACGACCAGACCTCGCACTTATGACTGTTGTAGCATTCTCACGTGATCAAAATTCGGGCATTTGGCAATCAGTGTGCACAGGCAGTCCTCGACTTACAAGTTTATTTAGCGACTGTTCAAAGTTATGACGACACTGGGGAAAAAGTGACTTAGGACCATGTTTCACACTTACGACCATTGCAGCATCCCCATGGTCAGGTGACCAAATTCAGAGGCTTGGCAACAGACTCGTAGTTATGACGGTCGCAGTGTCCAGGGGTCACCTGATTCTCCTTTTGACCAGCAAAGCCAATGGAGAAGCCAGATTCACTTAATGACCGGATTACTAAATTAACACCTGAAGTGTTTCACTTAACAACTCTGGCAAGAAAGGTCGTAAAATGGGGCAGAATTCATTTAACAGATGTCTCGCTTAGCAACAGAAACGCTGGGGTCCATTGTGGTTGTAAATTGAGGAATACCTGTATTTGCAACACATGCAGTGTCCAGGGTTCACCGTTTATGACCTGTCCAGCCGGCTTCGGACAGGCAAAATCAAAAGAGGGAAATCGGATTCACTTAACAGCCGTGGGATTTGCTTAACAAATGCAATGATTCACTTAACAACTGTGGCCAGAAAGGTCATAAACTGAGACAAAACTCAACACCTGGATCGCTTAACAGTGGAAATTTTGAGCCCAGGGACTGACTGACTGACTATCTGTCTGTCTATCTATCTGTCTGTCTATCTATCTATCTATCTATCTATCTATCTATCTATCTATCTATCTATCTATCTATCTCTATTGGTTCGATTTATATGCCGCCCTTCTCCGGAGACTCAGAGACACTTACAATGCGTTAAGCAATAGCCTTCATGCTTTTGCATATACCTGCTTAGTACGGCTTTCGGCCCCCCCAATCGGTGTTCTTTTTTATACAAAGTCATCTTATTGCCCCCACAAACTGGGTCCTCATTTTACCTACCTTAGAAAGGATGGAAGGCTGAGTCAACCTTGAGCCTGGTGAGATTCGAACTTACAGTCATTGCAGACAGCTGGAGTTAATCACAATGCATTAGTCTGCTGAGCCACCAGGCCCACTATTGCATTAAGCAATAGCCTTCATACTTTTATATATACCTGCTTAGTGGGGCTTTCGGTCCCCCCCCAAGCGGTGTTCTTTTTTATACAAAGTCAGCTTATTGCCCCCACAATCCGGGTCCTCATTTTACCTCCCTCGGAAGGATGGAAGGCTGAGTCAACCTTGAGCCTGGGGAGATTCGAACTCGCAGTAATTGCAGGCAGCTGGTGCTACTTAACAGTGTTTCAGTCTGCTGAGCCACCAAGATTAAGTATGTTAACTGTTATAAATATGAGCCAGTTGCCAAACATCCGAATTTTCACTTAACAACCACAGCAGGAAAAAAAAAAGGTGGCAGGAGCAGAAACAACTCGCTGAACAACTGCCTTGCTTAATAACGGAAAATCGGATGGCGGTCGTACGTCGAGGACTAGCCGTATCCAAGAACTGGGAGATCTGATGTTCAATGGGGTGGGGTGGGGGAAGAGATTTATTTATTGATTAATTGATTGATTGATTGGAAAAAGATCTTTCTCCTTCCTTTTTTCTCTGATCTGGTTTGCAAAGAAATTTCCGGGTGACCTTTTTTATTTAAATTAGATTTACATGCCGCCCTTCTCCGGAGACTCAGGGCGGTTTACAATGCGTTAAGCAACAGCCTTCATACTTTTGTATACTTATACAAAGTCAGCTTATTGCCCCCACAAACTGGGTCCTCAATTGACCCACCTTAGAAAGGATGGAAGGCTGAGTCGACCTTGAGCCTCAAACTTGCAATAATTGCAGACAGCTGGATGTTAATAACAGGTTATTAGCCTGTTGAGCTATCTGAGGCTTTGAGCCATCCAGTTTTCTGGCTGCTTGTGTTATACGCAGGGGGTTTGTGTTATCAGCACAAATTCCCACAAACACACACACACACACACACATACACACGCAGGAAGGGGTGGGGGAAGCAGCGAACATTTCAAGGAGTCTCCCCCTCCCCATCCCGAACTTTGACGGAGAGAACAGATTGTTAATATATTTAATATATATTTTCTTGGCGTGCAAAGCGCACCTGGGAATAGTGTCAGGCTATATAACATGTGTGACGCACAAACACAAAATATGCAGGCAGTATATTTAGTGACTCGTCTGAAATTACAATGGCATTGAAAAAACGGATTTAGGACAGTTTCTTTCACACTTAATGACCGTTGCAGTATCTCTATCGTCATGTCATCAAAATTTGGACGCTTGGCCACTGACTCGTAGTTATGACGGTCCTTGTGTCCCCGGGTCACGTGATCCTCCTCGTGCATCCTTCTGACATGCAGTAGGGAAGCTGGATTCGCTTCAACTTAACAGTGGTCGCGATTCACTTAACAACAGTGGCAAGAAAAGGACGCAAAATGGGGCATGGCTCACTTAAAAACTGACTTGCTTCACGACATAAATTTTGTGCTCAATGGTCGTTGTACGTAGAGGACTCCTTGTACATGGTAGTAGAGATAGTCTTCGACTTACGGCCGTCCCTTATATTGGCACTAAGAAAAGGTCACTTATTACCAGTCCTCGCATTTACGACTGTCGTAGAATCCCTATGGCCACATGATCAAAATCCCGGTGCAGTTGCAAACCAGCATGTATTCACAAGGGTTGCAACATCCCTGGGTCGTGGGATCGTCATTAGCCACGGAGTCACTGGGGAGTGCCGGATTCGCTTAATGACATAACAACTTTGTGTCTCATTTAACAACTGTCTTCCTCAACAATGGAAATTCTGCTTGCAATTGTGCTTGTAAATTGAAGACTACCTACTGTAGTTAAGGAACGAAGGAAGGAAGGAAGAAGGAAGGAAGGAAGGAAGGAAGGAAGGAAGGAAGGAAGGAAGGAAGGAAGGAAGGAAGGAAATGATGGAGGGAAAGATGGAAAGATGAAGGGAGGGAGGCAGGGAAGGAAGGAAGGAAGGAAGGAAGGAAGGAAGGAAGGAAGGAAGGAAGGAAGGAAGGAAGGAAGAGAATAGGAAGGAAGGGAAAAGGAAGGAAGGAAAAGATGGAGGGAGGGAGGTGGGATGGAGGAAGGAAGGAGAGAATATGGAGGAAGGGAGAAAGGAAGGAAAGAAAAGTGGGAGTGAGGGAGGGAGGAAGGAATGATGGAGGGAGAATGAATTGAGGCAGGCAAGGAAGGAAGAAGGGAGGAAGGAAGAAAGGAAGCAAAATATGAAGGAAGGGAGGAAGGAAGGAAGGAAAAGTGGGAGTGAGGGAGTGAGGAAGGAAGGCAGGAGGGACAGAAGGAAGGAAGGAAATGATTGAGGGAGAATGGAGCAAGGGAGGCAAGGGAGGAAGAAGGGAGGAAGGGAAGGGAGGAAGGAAGAAAGGAAGGAGAGAATATGAAGGAAGGAAGGAAGGAAGGAAGGAAGGAAGGAAGGAAGGAAGGAAGGAAGGAAAAGTGGAAGTGAGGAAGGAAGGAGGAAGATAAGGAAGGAAGGAGGGAGGCAGGGAAGGAAGAAATGAAGAAAGGAAGGAGGGAATAGGAAGGAAGGGAAAGGAAGGAAGGAAAATGGGAGGGAGGGAGGAAGAACGGCAGGAAGGAGAGAAGGAGGGAAGGAAGGAAATGATGGAGGGAGGCAGGGAAGGGAGGAAGGAAGGTGAGAATATAAAGAGGGAGGGAGGATAGGTGGGAAGGAAGGAAGGAAGGAAGGAAGGAAGAAAGATGAGAATGGGAGGGAGGGAAGGATGGATGGAAAAGCACATGAGAGATAAAGGATTAACGGAAGAGGTGTGGATAAAGGTGATCTCAAAACATGGAACTGGAAAATACCTGCCCAGCAATGAGCCTGCAAGATGGTTTATTGGGACCATAGTTTATGGGGAGGGGGGCATATTCATCACTCCTCCCCCCTGCATTTCAAATTCAACAAACGTTTTGATTTTGGCTCTTGGTTGGGAAAGGAAAAATTAATCACTAAAGCTCCTTAAAGCCAGAACATTTGGTGCAGATTTCACAGGCTTTTATTAGTGTCCCTGTGACTCATAAAATGCGTCCAGACTAAAGTTTTTACTTACAGTATTTATTTATTCATCAAGTTTATATGGACACCCGTCTCATGAAAAAGGGACATTGGGCCACGTTGTACAAGATTCTAAAACAATTAACCTGTAAGACGTTCACTATATTTTTTTTTAAATAGCAATTTTTTAAATAATGCGTGTACATTATAAATAAAAGTCCTCGACTTACAACCACAATTCAGCCCACAATTCCCATTGCTAAACGAGACGGCCATTAAGTGAGTTTTGCCCCCTTTTTACGACCTTTCTTGCCGTGGTCGTTCAGCAAATTGCTGCAGCAGTTAATGGTCGTTAAGCGAAACGGACTTCCCCATCGACTTTTGCTCGCCAAAGGGGAATTGCCCAACCCTCCCGGGGACACGGCTACCGTCATAAATACGAGTCAGTGGCCAAGCATCCAAATTTTGATCGTGTGACCAGAGGGGATGCTGCTGCGGTCATAAGTGTGAGGAACGGTCGTAAGCCCCTTTTTTCAACGCCACTGTAATAGTCACTAAATGAACGGTCATTAAGTCGAGGAATCCCTGTTTCCAAGCTCCTTTTTTGGATGTGTTTCACCCTGTAATGAAACGTTGCCGTCCGGATGTGACCAATCTACAGACTTCTGGACAATATTTTTGGCAGTCCATCTTGAAGACAACTTCCAAAAAACACAACTCGGAGATAGAGCTGGTTTCTTTCCAAACCACAATCTTCATAAATAAATTGGGGCGACGTTTTGAGCTTCCGTTTCTCTTCGAGATGCCATAAAACAATCGGACGCTCGCCGGGGGAAAGTTCCAGCGGGTAGAAATTGTTTCCCTGCTTCAACGCACCATGCGTTCCAAAGCAAGGATTGAAATTTTAAGGGTTTTTTTAAATTTTAAGAGGAGACTCAGATAGCTGGACGGGCTAGATAGCCTGTTATTAACACCCAGCTGTCTGCAATTATTGCAAGTTTGAGGCTCAAGGTTGACTCAGCCTTCCATCCTTTCTAAGGTGGGTCAATTGAGGACCCAGTTTGTGGGGGCAATAAGCTGACTTTGTATAAATATACAAAAGTGTGAAGGCTATTGCTTAACGCATTGTAAGCTGCCCTGAGTCTCTGGAGAAGGGCCGCATATAAATCTAATTTTTAAAAAAAATGCAGAAAAGAAGAGATGAATAGAATAGAATGCAGAAGAGAAGAGAAGAATAGAATGCAGGAGAGAATGGAAGAATAGAATGCAGAAGAGAAGAGAAGAGAAGAATAGAATGCAGGAGATAATAGAAGAATAGAATGCAGAAGAGAAGAATAAGGATAGCTCAGCAGACTAAAGTCTGTTATTAACATTCATCTGTCTGCAATTACTGTAAGTTCGAATCTCACCAGGCTGAAGGTTGACTCAGCCTTCCATCCTTTCTAAGGTGGGTAAATTGAGGGCCCAGTTTGTGGGGGCAATAAGCTGACTTTGTATAAATATACAAAAGGATGAAGGCTATTGCTTAACGCATTGTAAGCCGCCCTGAGTCTCCGGAGAAGGGTAGCATATAAATCTAATTAAAAAAATAAAAATAAATTAAAAATTAAAAATTAAAAAAGAAATTAACCTGGGAGCTCTTCCCAGGTTGAGAGGCTTCGTGGTCGGTTGGACGGCAGTCCCTGGTGGGTCCTGCTGCCCCCCCCCCACCAAAATGGCTGAGAGCTGTGGTCTAGGACAGTGATGGCTAACCTTTTTGCCATCTCGTGTCAAAAGCGGGGGGAGATGTGTGTGTGTGTGTGTGTGTGTGTGTGCCCACACCCATAATTCCATGCGCCCCAACCCCCGCGCATGTGTGCGCGACCCCCTGCATTCCCCTAACTTTTGGCACGCGATGGCATGGTGGGCCCAGTAGGTCCGTTTTTCGCCCTCCCCAGGCTCCAGAGGCAAGTCTGGGGAGAGTGAAAATGGTCTTCCCCACCTCCCCAGAGGCCCTCCGGAGGCCGGAAACAGCCTGTTTCCCAACTTCTGGTAGGACCAGAAATTAGCTGGCTGGCACGCACATGCACACTGGAACTGAGTTAGGTTAATTCTCACGTGCCCACAGATATGGCTCCGTGTGCCACACGTGCCATGGGTTCTCCATCACGGGTCTAGGAATTTTTTTTTTCCTCCTCCTACCTCTTAAAGCAGAGAGATTGCAGAGGAAGGGATTACAAGAGAGTAAGCTTTGGTGGCTGAGGAATTCTGGGAAGTCCACCAGTCTTAAAGTTGCCAAGGTTGGACACCCCTGGTCAAGGAGAGCTAAGGAGAATCTGGCTGGAGAAAGTGGCCATTTCTGTATCAATATATTGCCCACATTTTGATGGCCACCTTCAAGGAAATGTTCTTCCCTGTTGAGTTTTCCAGAATCATATTGTTGGCTGTATCTGATGAATGAATGAATGAATGATTTGTTTGTTTGTTTGTTTGTTTATTTATTGGTTCGATTTATATGCCGCCTTTCTCCGGAGACTCAGGGAGGCTTACAATGCATCAAGCAAAAAGCCTTCATACTTTTGTATAGACCTGCTTAGTAGGGCTTTCGGGCGTCCCCAAGCGGTGTTCTTTTTTATACAATTGCCCCCACAATCCGGGGTCCTCATTTTACCTCCCTCGGAAGGATGGAAGGCTGAGTCAACCTTGAGCCTGGTGAGATTCAAACTCGCAGTAATTGCAGGCAGCTGGCAGCTAAGTGCTACTTTAACAGCACTTTAGTCCGCTGTGCCACCAAGGCTCTTTAACTGAGTTGCTGGGGGTCATCTAGATCTTTTGGGCCAGAAATGTACCACACGAGCTGAATTACACTGATGATGTTCCCTAGTTGGGTCATGAAACGTCTGGAAGAAAATAGCCAAGTTCAGGGAGCACCAATCACTTCACAGTCCTTCTCCTCCTCCTCTTCCCTGTACACCCCACTCCCTTCTAAGACTGATGATGCTACCTAGTCAGGTAATGAAACGTCAGCAAGAAAAAGAGCACCCAGGATCCCACCGTTCAACCCCGAGCTACACATATTTCCTTCTATTAGACCCAACATTTTTGTGCAGCTGCCAAAACGTCTTACCACCCAGCTCAGAGAAAGCACCAAGGACCCCACAGAGCTGAATTTTGCACCACGTCCTAGGCCACAGAGGAACAAATCAACCAGGGTTAGCCCTCAACACACTTAACAAGTTGTGTGAACGTGGACTCTAGACTCGGGAAAGGGTGTCATGGAAGCCAAAGGTTCGATCAGATGGTGTTTGATTGACTTAAATCCATCTCTTTGTCCCTCCCAGGTCGTTGTGCCCGTTGTGGAGAGAACGTGGTAGGAGAAGGAACCGGTTGCACCGCGATGGACCAGGTCTTCCACGTCAACTGTTTCACCTGCATGATTTGCCAGAACAAGCTCCGGGGACAACCTTTCTACGCCGTGGAGAAGAAGGCCTATTGTGAGCCTTGCTACATCGTGAGTAACCCTCCTCCTTCTCCATGTCAAGCGTGGTGGGTGGGCCTCGGGTGAGCTTCAGGCGTCTCGGACCTCAGCTCATCCTTCCAAAGCTCAGCCACAAAATTGTGTTGGGCGTGCAAGATCCAATTCCACGTTGGAAGGTCCAGTTAAATTTATTTATTGCTAATCGTGCCTGGCGACAGGATAACCAGGACCTGGATGACTGGGATAAAGGGAGGGTGGCATGGTTGGATGGATGGAGGGATAGAGAGATGAAGGGATAGAAGGATAGAGAGGGGGAAGGATGGAGGGATGAAAGGATGAATGGAGGGAGCGAAGAATGGATGGATGGATGGATGGATGGATGAATGGATGGATGGATGGATGGATGGATGGATGGATGGATGGATGGATGGATGGATGGATGGATGGTTGGATGGATGGATGGATGGATGGATGGATGGATGGATGGATGGATGGATGGATAGTAGAGGGAGGGAAGGATGGAGGAGGAGGGAAGGATGGAGGGAAGGATGGACAGTGGCATGGAAGGAAGGAAGGAGGAAGGGAGAGATGGATGCATGGATGCATGGATGGATCTTTGCCCACCAGCCCTTCCCATTGTAGACCCAAGAGTTGAGGGTCTCCTCCTGCATCTCACCAGAAGATCTTCCAGTTTTGGTGTCACCCATGCCTTCTTGGCTCTTCTGGAGCTTGAAGGCCTCTCCGCATCGGGTTTTGTGTCATCAGAAGGGTCAAACATTTCATAATCGTATTACTCAACGCTCTTCATTAGCCTGAGTGGAGTCCTGGCAGGAGCTCAGCAGCCAGTCTGTCGGCCTGGGAGGGAAGAAGATGAGCAGGAAAATGGAGGAGGACTTGCTTCCTCCCTCCTCCTCCTCCTCCTCCTCCTCCTCCTCTTCCTCCTCCGATTCATCGTCAGATCTTCAGTAAGACATCAAAAATATCAGTTCGGGTGAAATGGAGCAGAAGAGGGGATGGCCAGCCCACTGGACCCCGTGCAGGGCCCACCCATGGCTCCAGAGGGGACAGTCAGACGGTCAGACTAAATGTAATAGAGAGAAGGATTTCTCCTTCTCCATCTCCACCTTCACTACCACATTTTCTCCTCCTCTTCCTCCTCCTCCTCTTCCTCCACTTCCATCTCCATTTCTCCTCCTTTTCCTTTTCCACCATCACCATTTCTGCTTCTATAGCATTTCTCCTCCTTCTACATTATCATCATCATCTCTTGTTCTCCTTCTTCTTCCTTCTCCTCCTCTTCCTCCTTCTCCTTCTCTTTCTCCTCCACCTCCTCCTCCTTTTTTTATAAAAAGTTTTTTATTTTAAGCATAATTTAAAAAAAGACATACATAGACATACAACACATAACACATACAAAAATCTTAGTTTCTTTTTCAGCTTCTTAACAGTGATCCATTTCTTACTAAATATTAAATATTTACAGATATTATAATGTTAACTTATTCAGCATTTTTCTCCTATTATATTTCAATTCTAGCAACACATTAAATGATCTATCACATTATCTTCCTTCCATTCTTCATTCCTCTAATTTATTTCCTTATTCTTCAACCACCTCCTTCTTATAATCCTCCTTTCTTCTCCTCCTTTCACTCCTCCCCCTCTTTCTTCTTCTCCTCCTCTTCCTCCATCTCCTCCTTCCCCTCCTCTTCTTTTTTCTTCTCCTCCTCCAGCTCTTCCTCCTTCTTCCACTCCTCCTCCTCTTTCTCTTTCTCCTCCTCCTCCGCCTCCTCTTCTTTCTTCTTCTTCTCCTTCTGCTAATCCTTCTCCTTGCAATCCCTCCTTCGTTCTAGCACTGATGATGTTCCGTAGTTGGGTCATGAAACGTCTGCCAGAAAGCCCCCATCCCCCCAGCCCAGAGAGCCCCCAGGACCCCTCATTTCAACCTACAAATATTCTCTTTTAAATTTCTGAGGATAACTCACCGTCACAGAGCACATTGGTGGCAACGTGCTGCATTTGGGAGTTATTATCTCCGGGGTTGGAGGTGTTGCGTGGTGCATGTTGCATATGGCAGATGCCTCTGTATGTGTGCGCGTGAGTGTGTGATTTAGCATATTGTGCCACCTCAGCTTCCCTGACAATGCCCTGTATCATGTGAACCCAGAAAACGGGTGAATCTGCTTAGCAGATGCCGTGGATTGTCTGAACGCAGCCTTGGGAGTCCCCAGCGCTGACCCAAATTATCAGAAAGGCTTCCTTCCACGACACAGAAAAGAATGAAGTTTCCCAAAAACTACTTCCAGCAGGCGATGAACAATGTTTATTCCTTTCTAGAATGGAATAGAACAGAATAAGAATAGAATGGAATAGAATGCAATGCAATGCAATGCAATAGAATAAAGAAATATGGAATGGAATGGAATGGAATGGAATGGAATGGAATGGAATGGAATGGAATGGAATGGAATGAAGAAAATATGGAATGGAATGCAATGCAATGCAATGGAATGCAATAGAATAAAGAAAATATGGAATAGAATAGAATGGAATGGAATGGAATGGAATGGAATGGAATGGAATGGAATGGAATGGAATGGAATAGAATAAGGAAAATATGGAATGGAATGGAATGGAATAAAAATATGAAATGGAATAGAATAGAATAAAGAAAATATGGAATGCAATGCAATGGAATGGAATGGAATAGAATAGAATAAAGAAAATATGGAATGGAATGGAATAAAGAAAATATGGAATGCAATGCAATGCAATGGAATAGAATAGAATAAAGAAAATATGGAATGGAATGGAATGGAATGGAATAAAGAAAATATGGAATGGAATGGAATGGAATGGAATAAAGAAAATATGGAATAGAATGGAATGCAATGCAATGCAATGCAATGGAATAAGGAAAATATGGAATGGAATGGAATGGAATAAAGAAAATATGGAATGGAGTAGAATAGAATAGAATAAAGAAAATATGGAATGGAATGGAAAGAATGGAATAGAATAAAGAAAATATGGAATGGAATGGAATGGAATAAGCAAAATATGGAACGGAATGGAATGGAAAGAATGGAATAGAATAAAGAAAATATGGAATGGAATAGAATAGAATAAAGAAAATATGGAATGGAATGCAATGGAAAGAATGGAATAGAATAAAGAAAATATGGAATGGAATGCAATGGAATGGAACAGCCTCTGCACCCCCCAGACCTGTTTTTGGTCCCAGGAGGCTTCAGGGAGGCCTCTAGGCTCAAAATGGGGTGTGTGGGGGGTCACCGCATCCCCCCCCCCCCGTGTATGCATGCATGCATGCATGACCACCCCTGTCCAGTCCCCCTCTCTGCACATGGGAGACATGCACGCATGTGTGGTGGAGCTGACCAAGGGCGACAGCTCACGCACCCACAGAGATGGCTCCGCGTAACACCTGTGGATTCGAAGATCAACAGCCCTGAAAAAACCCCGACTTACGACAGCTCCTCATATTCAAACATGGCAATCGTAACCAATAAACGAATTGTTCCTGTATTTGTGACCGTCGCAACATCCTGGGGTCACGTGACTCTGCCTCCCAGCCGCCTCCGACGAGCAAGGCCAACGGGGGAAGCCGGATTCGTTTTACGGCCATGGGATTCGCTTATTGACGGCGGTGATTTGCTTAACCGCCATGGCAACAAAGTGCGTAAAAATAGTAAAAAAGACTTGCCTAACGACCTCCTCGCTTAACAACGGGCATTCTGTTCTCCAGTGGTGGACGTAAGTCGAGGACTACCTGTTGAAATGCCCCCCCCCCAAAAAAAGGCAGATCACAGAATTCTCCTAAAAAATAGAAAGAAGAACATCTGCCATTCGCCTCCGTGACTAGATATTCTTCACTTTCTTTGGGCTCAGCAGACAAACGGATTCATTTAGAGAATTGACACCAATGAACAGAATAACAGGGATGGAAGGGACCTTGGAGGTCCTCTAGTCCAACCCTCTGCCCAAGCAGGAGACCTTAGACCATTGCAGACAGGTGGCCTCCCAGTCTCTTCTTAAATACCTCCAGTGTTGGAGCATTCACAACTTCTGGAGGCAAGTAGTTCCACTGATTAATTGTTCTAACAGTCAGGAAATTCCTCCTTAGTTCTAAGTTGCTTCTCTCCTTGATTAGTTTCCATCCGTTGCTTCTTGTCCTGCCCTCAGGTACTTTGGAGAATAGATTGACTGCCTCTTCTCTGGGGCAGCCCCTGAGATATTGGAAGACTGCTATCCTGTCTCCCCTGGTCCTTCTCTTCATCAGACTAGACATACTCAGTTCCTGCAATCGTTCATCATATGTTTTAGCCTCCAATCATCTCCTAATCCTCTTTGTGGCTCTTCTTTGCACTCTTTCTAGAGTCTCCACATCTTTTTTACATCGTGGCGACCAAAACTGGATGCAGGATTCCAAGTGTGGCCTTACCAAGGGATTATAAAGTGGCATTAACACTTTTAACATGGTCTTGATTCTCTCCCTCTGTTGATGCAGCCCAGAAATGTGTTGGCTTTTTTGGCAGCTGCTGCACACGGCTGGCTCATATCTCTATGATTGTCCACTCGGACTCCAAGATCCCTCTCCCAGTTACTACTATTGAGCGAGGTACCACCTCTACGGTACCTGTGCATTTGGTTTTCCTTGCCTAAATGGAGAAAGCCTTACTTTTCTCACCCTTGAATTTCATTTTCTTAAGAGAGGGGCGTTGACAGCTTTCGTTCTGCATTGCAAAATGCGATCAAGTGAGCAGGAAGCTCCCAATTCTTCATATCTGACCGGGCTGTATGCTAGAAATTAAATGTCGGATGAGCAGAAATAGCTTTTTTTTTTTACTTACTGGTGCAGAAAATCAGCTCTCGGTTCCCAACCACAAGATAGCTGCTGTGTTTTTGGAGGTTTCTCTCCCCCCACCCCCCTTCTGGTAAAAAGATTAAAAAGGACCAAAATAGCAACCCAGAGAGAGAAAATAAATAAATAAATAAATAAATAAATAAATAAATAAATAAATAAATAAATAAACGAGATGCAAAAGAATACACACACGCACGGATACACAAAACGCACCCAGACACTCCCGTCGTTAAAATCCCTTATTTTTGTTTTTATCCCCCAACCAAATTGGAGGGTAATTTACCGAAAGAGATTGTCAGCACAATGCAGCTCGACAATTTGAATGTTAACGGCTTGTGGAGGGATCATTAAAGACAATTATCTTCGTTTTTCTCCCCCCTCTCCCCCCCCCCCCCCCGAAGGGGCTGAAGAATCCTTAATGACTTACCTGCAAAACAAGAAATATGAAATTCATTAAAAATACGGCGCGTTTTAAAGACACAGCACAGCCACTGCAGGATGTGTTTGGGTTCGTGTTGGATCAATTTGCAGGGGGTCCTCGACTTACGACCACCATTGAGCCCCAACGTTTCCGTGGCTTAGCGAGGCGCTGGTTAAAAGTCAGCTTTGCCCCATTTTACGACCTTCCTTAGGCCACTGTCGTTAAGCGAACCGCCGTCGTTCTTCCGTCCGTCGCATGGTTGTTCAGCGAATCCGGCTTTCCCCCCTTGACACAGAAGGTCACAAAAGGGGGAATTGCAGGACGCCGGGACAGTGCAACCGTCGTAAATACGAGTCAACTGCCAGGCCATCCGGGGGGAGTGCTGCAAACGGGTCCTAAGTGATGAGTCACTTTGGTCGTTAAGCGAATGGTCGTAGGTCGAGGTCTATCTGTACCCATACTAGTGTCCGGCCTCTTGAATTAGAGCCAGCCAGCTCGGTGTCTGCCAAAATCATGTCGGTGAATTTAGCTCCATGATGGAAATGGTGTGTGTGGGGGGGGGAGGGGTGTGTCATCTTTTGGTGTCCATACTTTGAATTTTGGGAAGGGGCTGATCACTGCAGCTTTTCAACAAACCCGAGTTTGGGAGAGCTTATCTTTTATTTTATTTTAGTCCTGTTAAGAAAGACCATGGTTTACATGGACTAGGTCCGTGATGGCGAACCTATGGCACGGGGGCCACAGCTGGCACGGGGGCCCATATCGGTGGGCACGCGAGCTCAGCTCTGGCATGCATGCGTGTGATTTTCGGGCCTTCTGGGCTCACCAGAAGTCAGGAAACACACCGTTTCTGGCCTCCGGAGGGCCTCTGGAGTGTGTGGGAAGGCCGTTTTTGCCCTCCCCAGGCTCCTAGGAAGGCTCTGGGGAGAGCAAAAAACGGGCCCACCGTGCCAAAAGCAGGGGGAGCACAGGGGGGGCAGGGCGCATAGAATTATGGATGTGACCCCACCATGCTCCGCCCGCTTTTGGCACGCGATGGCAAAAAGGTTAGCCATCACTGGACTAGGTTAGCCACCTTGTGGAACAAATTCACTTTTGGGGTGTGTCATTTGGAGGGAAATGAGGAGGAGCAGGGTTAATTAGGCCAGAGCCTTTCAGGATTGGGACAGCTTGTAGGAAGGGAGGATGGGGGGTGGGGGGGGGCAGGATGACCAAGAGATTCTAAGCAGCGAACATGAGAGACAGAGCTCAGGCAATGAGGAAGGACCGTCCCCTCCTGATCCTCAAACACGGAGAGTGGAGAGAAGGCGAGAACAGCGCAGACTGACCCGACTGCTTGGGAGGAGAGTGCTGCGCCCCTCTTCACAAGGCACACCTGGGGACTGAGACTTAAGGAGACGCAGTGGGGAGGGGCATTTGTCGGGAACAAACGCTGAATTCCTGGAGTGTTGAGTGCCGACGTTTGAGCTTTCCTGGAATCCTCGCATTTTTTCTGGCTTTCTGGATTCCTTGCCTCGCTCCTTTGCTTCCTGGACTCCTCGGCTTGTCCTGCTGGATTTCTTGCTTTGCAGCCGTGATGCTTCACAGCGTTGGGCTGGACTATTTGCAGCCAGAGGCTGCTTGAGGTGTGCATGTGTGCATGTCATCACTTTGCTCTGGGACTTGCCAGAAACGAGGGAGCATTTGGGGGCAATTTGGAGGAATAAAGGGGCAGTTTGAACTGCCAGCTGCCTGTGTTGCCTCCATGCCGTGCCCTGGGTCATCACAGGATGCAGACAGCAGGACCACCAAGGAACCCAATACTTAATCCTAATGTTAAGGACTTCAGCTCCCAGAATCCCCCAGCGAGCATGCTTGGGACATTGAAGTCCATGCCTGTCGACTGGGGCATTCTGGGAGTTGATGTCCACACCTCCTGAAGTCCCCTGGCTTAGATATCCCTGTTTGCAGAGGTGAATATTTTGGGCTTGTCAGGAAGAAGCCGTGTTTACCATGCCAAGCAGGTTTTAAAAACTGTTCCTGCTGGTTGCCTGTTTGCTGTTCTCAGTCCTTAATCTCATTAAATGTGAGTAAATGGAGGCAGGATGTTTGCATAAATTCCCATTTACAGAAATCAGTGCAACGGTGGGTAATAAAAGAATAGTCGGCCGGGTGGGAAGCCAAATGGAGCTGCAGAAGGGAAAAATATTAAGAATGCCGGGTTCACATTGCCACCTTCCTTCCTTCCTTCCTTCCTTCCTTCCTTCCTTCCTTCCTTCCATCCTTCCTTTCTTCCTTCCTTCCTTCCTTCCTTTCTTTCTTTCTCTTTCCTTCTCTTTCTCTCTTTTTTTTGACTCTTTTCCTTTTCTTTTTTTTCCCCCCTTCCATCCTCTTTCTATCTTCTTTTCTCTTCCTTTCTCCTTCTCTCTCCCTCTCTCCCTCTTTCTCTATTTTGGTTTTTCTTTCTGCCTTTCTGTTTCTCTTTTTTCCTTCCTCTCTTTCTTTCTTTCTCTTTCTTCCTCTTTTTCTCTTTCTTCCTCTTTTTCTTTCTTTCCTTTTTCTTTTTCTTTCTCTTTCTTTCTTCCACTTTCTTTTTTTCTCTGTCTTCCTTTCTTTTTTTTTCTTTTTTTTTTAAATTTGATTTATATGCCGCCGTTCTCCGGAGACTCAGGGCGGCTTACAGTGCGTTAAGCAATAGCCTTCATACTTTTGTATATTTATATTTATACAAAGTCAGCTTATTGCCCCCAACAAACTGGGTCCTCAATTTACCCACCTTATAAAGGATGGAAGGCTGAGTCGACCTTGAGCCTGGCTGGGATTGAACTCGCAAGTAATTGCAGCAGCTGGATCTTAAATGCTGCCTTTGTAGGAGGCATTACTCCCCTACGCTACTCAGGCTCCTTTCTCGCTTTCTTCTCTCTTTCTCTTCCTCTTCCTCTCTTTATTTTTTCACTCTCTTTTTTTTCTTTCTCTTTCTTTCTACCATCCCTTTTCTTTCTCTCTCTATTTCTGTCTTTCTTTCTGCCTTTCTTTTTCTCTTTTTTTCTTCCTCTCTCTCTCTGTCTCTCTTCCTTCCTTCCTTTCCTTCCTTCCTCCTGTCTGTCTTTCTCTTTCTTCCTTTCTCTCTCTTTCATTCTATGTATCTTCCTTTCTCTGTCTTCCTCTTTCTCTCTCTCTCACCCAGTAATCATATAACCTTACAATACCGTCCCTCCTCCAAATGGGCTCTGAACATCCCCTCCCAACTCTCTTCTTTTACGGTGCGATTCCACCGTTAATAACCTTCCCTCTCCATTCACTCTGAGCATTTCATCGCCACCTGGAATAAAAATTTAATCAGGTGGAATTATCCTCCTTCTAACGTTCTCTTAACCTTTGTGTTTCAGATCTCCCCCGTTATCACTTAAAACTTTTAAATCCTCCTTTGATCGGTGACTTTTTCCCATTTTCCACTGAGTCGAGGCTGGAGCCTGGAGTGCCGAGGTCACCGGCAATTTTTAAGAAGTCTTAATTCCCGTGTGCGCTCCTGTTCCAACCGTGTTTCCTTTGTGCCCCGTTAATTACTTTAATGGCAACACGCAGCTTTAAAAGACACCTTTATTAATCCCCCTAAATCTTCCTTTTTATTGTTATTTAAACTCCTTCTCCCCATCCATTATGGAGAGGTGTTTACAGCCTGCACCCGGTCTCCGAGAATAGATGGCTGGTGTAAATTTAGCAGCCAGCCAACTGACAATTTGGCTTTGCAGATGAGGGGAGGGAGTAGGAGGGCCATGCATGGGGCATCCTGGGTGCAAGAAGTCACATTTTCTTCTCTCCCAGTAAGTCTCGTCTTCCCAATTGCAAAGGGCAACTTCTGGGGAAGTCAGCACCCTGCTCCAAACCAGAATTTCTCCCTCTTATCCAGGGTTTATCAAGCTTTGTAACTTTAATTCAGGTGGACTTCAACTCCCAGAATTGAAATAAAACACCAGTTAAGGCCACACCTGGAATATTGCAACCAATTTTGGCCACCATACTACAAAAAAGAGGTTGAGACTTCGGAAAAAGTGCAGAGAAGAGACAATCAAAACATACGAAGAACGGTTGCAGGATTTGGGTCTGGCCAGTCTGGAGAAAAGAAGGATTAAGGGTGACATGATAGCAAGATTCCAGTATTTGAGGGGTACCTGAAAGAAGAGGAAGGGGTCCACTTATTCTCCAAAGCACCAGAGGGCAGGACAGGAAACAATGGTTGGAAACTAATCAAGGAGAGAAGCAACCTGGAACGAAAGAGAAACTTCCTGACAGTGAGGACAATTAACCAGTGGAACTGCTTGACACCAGAAATCATGGGCGCTCGATCACTGGAGGATTTTAAGAAGGGTCCTCTGAGTCTAAGTAAAGTCACCTAACTGAAATTGTCTAGGACTAGGTTTTCCTGCTGGAGGAGGGGGCCTTCCAGATCATTCATTCATTCTGTATATTAGATATTAGGTAATTCCCCAGACAGCGATACCGGCTGGGAATTCTGGGAGTTGGTCTCCACATCATCAAGTTGCCAAGATTGGGAGACACTGCTGTGACCCAAAGAATGTAGATAGTTAAAAATACTCTCAGGCTTCCCAACCACCATGCTCCAGTTGGGTTCCTGAGCATGTGAAGAGAGCTTTCTTTGCAGCAGTTTCTATGCATTCAGCGCAATGCATAGAAACCCACCCTAATGCCATTTTGGGATAGAAAAGGAGCAGGAGGACGAAGAGGAGGAAGAGGAAGAGGAGCTGGAAGAGGAGGAGGAGTGGAAGGAGGAGGAGGAAGAGGAAGGAAGGAAGGAAGGAAGGAAGGAAGGAAGGAAGGAAGGAAGAAAGAAAGAAAAAGGAAGGAAGGAAGGAAGGAAGGAAGGAAGGAAGGAAGGAAGGAAGGAAGGAAGGAAGGAAGGAAGGAGGGCTCCTTGGTGCTCTCTGAGCTTGGTTGTTTTCTTGGAGACATTTCATGACCCAACTAAGGAACATCATCAGTGCTACTGAGTGTGGCTTGCTTCCTGTTTATATACAGAAGCTGCCAGCTGGTTTATTTGCTTGCAGATGTTTCATTATACAACTCAACACTTCTAGCACTGATGACGTTACCTTGTTGGGCAACGAGATGTCTGCAAGAAAACAACTACGCTCAGAGAGCACCAGGGACCCCAAAGATTCACTGTTATCAATATTTCAAATATTCCCCAAGAAGAACAGAGAAGTGCTATTTTCCTTCCTTCCTTCCTTCCTTCCTTCCTTCCTTCCTTCCTTCCTTCCTTTCTTCCTTCTTTCCTTCCTTCCTTCCTTCCTTCCTTCCTTCCTTCCTTCTTTCCTTCCTTCCTTCTTGCTTTCCTTCCTTCCTTCCTTCCTTCTTTCCTTCCTTCCTTCCTTCCTTCCTTCCTGCCTTCCTTCCTTCTTTCCTTCCTTTCTTCCTTTCTTCCTTCCTTCCTTTGCTGACTTAATAGTTGTTTCACTTAGAAATTTGGGCCTCCATTGCAGTCGTAAATCAAGGACTTACCCGTATCTGTGCCGGATTAACCCAGAGTTCTGCTTTGTATGTGACCCAGCATCTAAATGGCAGTTTGCAGAATTGAGTGACCCGTTTCAAAGACCGTTGGAAAGGCTTGTAAAAAGACATCCAGAAAAGGGCAGAGAGCTCATGAAAGAATGGAGACTTTTCGGCTCGGAAAAGAAACTCGATTCAGATTTTGCAATATTTAATCTGTTCAGGGCCCTTTTCGCCCCACCAGATAATTATCAGCTGAATGGACTCCATCTCTGGCTAATTAGACCTCCCCCCCGTTTCTCTTCCATGCTCTCCTTTACTCTTCCCTCTGCAAACTGGGAATTGCAGGCTAGCTAATCATCTCTATATAGGCAGTCCTCAACGTACGGCCGCCATTGAGCCCCAAAATGTACGTTGCTAAGCGAGTCAATTGTTAAAAGTTTGCTTTGTCCCATTTTACGACTTTTCTCGCCACAGTTGTTAAGTGAATCACTGCAGGTGTGAAGTTAGTCATTACGGGTCGTTAAGGGAAATTGTCTTCCCCGTTGACTGGAGAGGAGATCCTGGGACCCCCGCGACCGTCATAAATATGAACCCAGTTGCCAGGCCTATGAATGTAGCTCACAAAAAATGGGGGTCACATGACCCCAGGATACTGCAACCGTCATAAGTACATGCCAGTTGCCTCTGAGTTTGGATCACGTGACGACAATGGGGATGCTGCAGTGTGAAAAAAGTTCCTTTTTTTTTCCACTGCTCTTGTAACTTCAAACAAACTTTTGCAAATTGAGGGCCATCTGTACCTCCTCACGCCTGCCATTTTGACTTTTTTGACTGTATCCCAGTCTCGGCTCCAGCGACTTTACAAATTCTTCGTTTGCCGCGTTGATTCCACAAACTGAGTGCTCTGGTGTTTTGGCTTTGCAAGCAGGATCTGTCCTCGGTTGGAGAAAAGAGGTGGGAAGCCTTGGATGCTAGCTTTCTCGGTGCAGATTTTAAGAGATTAACAGAGTTGGAAGGGACCCTGGAGGTCATCTAGTCCAACCTCCCAAGCAGGAGACTCTAATACACCATTTCTGACCGATGGCAGTCCTGTCTCTTCTTGAAAGCTTCCAGGGATGAAGCTCTCACAACTTCCGAAGGCAACTTCTCTTCCATCGGTTGATTGTTCCAACTGCTAGAAAATTCCTCCTTATTTCCAGGTTGAACCCTCTCCTTGTTCAGTTTCCATCCATTATTCCTTGTCTGGCCTTCAGGTGCTTTGGAAAATAGCTTGACCCCCTTCCTCCTCTCTGGGGCAGCCCCTCAAGTATTGGAAGATGCTCTCCTGTCTCCCCTGGTCCTCCTCTTCCCTAGACTAGCCAGGCCCAGTTCCTGCAGCCGTTCTTCCTATGTTTTAGCCTCCATCATCCTGGTTGCTCTTCTCTGCACTCTTTCCAGAGTCTCAACATCCTTTTTACATCGTGGTGACCAAACCTGCATGCAAATAATCCAAGTGTGGCTTTATAAAGGGCTTCATAGAGGGGCGGTTTGGTTTTAGCTGTGCAAAACGCCTGTGGATTTCATTTTTCCCTTCCGAAGAAGCAGGAGAGATTTTCCCAGTGAAATTGTGGTGCATGTTGAGCGGGCAGCTTTACATCCCTGCTGGAGAAGCTGTAATTTACGACGGGCCGATGGGTGATTTTTATCACCCAGCTAATAATTACCATGAAAGAGCCGAGAGGAGGAGGGACTCCCAGTGTTTTTATGCTCTTTTAATGAACTTAATTAATCAGGTGGCCGCCCTGGCTTTGACGGCCCTCGGCTGTTCCCACCCACCACTACACCCACCCCCACCCCATCCCCACCCGCCAGACCGTCTGGAAGAGTGGGGGAGGGGATCGTGTTTCTAAAACCCTCCGGGTTCCATACAGGCAGTCCTCGACTTACGACCGCGATTGAACGCGAAATTTATGTTGCGAAGTGAGAAATTGGTTAAGTGAGTTTTCCCCCATTTTACGACTTTTTACGTTTTTTTTTTACATTTTTACCTTTTTTACACCAGTTTTTTTTATTGAAAAAGTTTTACAACTACAAATTTTTCATTCCCCCACCCCCCAATTTCCCCCCCATCCCCCCTCCCCTCCCATCCCACCCTTGGTTTCCCTTACAAAAAATATTATTCTTATACAATCTACAAATATTAAACCAAAAGAAAAGGTGAAATCCAAATAAGGTAACATATCAAAATTTCTCTCATCTAGTCTATCCTCTACCGATAGTAAATTTTTTCTAAATAACATCCAAATAGTAATAGTAATTATCTGCATTTATCAATCCCCCTTGCTACGTAATAAAGTTAAAAACATTATTTCTCCCACTTACTCATCCCCAAATTTTAACTATTCCCTAGATGACATATTCTATATAACATTCTATATCATTCTATATCAATATATCAATCTCTAATCCAACTCTTAATTCCCTCCAGTTACTTTACCCCCTATATACTATAACTCTCAACACAATATAACCTTCTTCAACTAAATACTAACTGATATTTCTTTGTTTGATATTTATTCTGCACATAATCTATCCATTTCTTCCATTCCCAGACAAAAGTTTCTTGAGTCCGGTCTTTTAAATAAGCTGAAATCTTTGCCATTTCTGCAAAACTAGCCATCTTCAAAGTCAATTCTTCAATAGTAGGTAAAATGTCTTTTTTCCAGTATTGTCCAATCAGTAACCTAGCTGCAGTAATCATATATACACTTCACAGTTTTTACATGTTACATTTTACGACTTTTTACATTTTTTGTTTACATTTTCACGTTTTTTTTTACATTTTACGACTTTTTACCTTTTTTACCTTTTCACTTTTTTACATTTCTACGTTTTACATTTTTTACATTGTTTACATTTTACAACTTTTCTTGCCACACTTGTTAAGTGAATCACTGTGGTCATTAAGTTAGTAACCCGGTCGCTAAGTGGATCTGGCTTCCCCATTGGATTTGCTTGCCTGAAAGTGGCACAAGGGGATCGTGTGACCCTGGGATACTGCAACCGTCGTAAAGGCTCCTCGGCTGCGGAGCGTCTGTGAATCACGTCACCATTCAGAGTTTTCTGCCAATAAATTTGTCCTTTAATGAGTATTCATAAGCCGGGCTTTCTCCAGGGGGGTACCCCAAAGTGGATCATATTGGATTTCAGTTCATACCACTGCCCATTACCACAATCCAGACATAGGATCCTGGGAAAAAGCTGCAAAGAAGATGCTTTAAGCTTTGAGGGGTCCTAGCCCTCTCTGAGTTAGGTGGTTTTCTTTAGACATTTCATTACCAAACTAGGAAACATCATCAGTATTAGAAGGGTGTGAGAATATGAAATTGCTTCATCTAGTCTCTGTTTATTCTCTAAAAAGGTAATGAGGCTTTCCTGTTTCTCACAAAGGGTGAGGGGTTTGTGGGAAGGAGGAGGAAGAGTTGGTTGTCCTCTTGCAGACATTTTATTACCAAACTAGGTAACATGATCAGTGCTAGAAGGGAAGGAGTTTGTAAGGAAGAGGAGGAATAGAATTGTAGGGTCCTTGGTGCTCTTTGAGCTTGGTTTTCTTGCAGACATTTTATTGTTTCCCTGAAAATCAGACCCTGTCATGTTTTTTTTGAACCCTGAAATAATCGCTTGGCCTTATTGCCATGTGCTCAAAAGCCCGATTGGGCTTATTAGGGGAGGTCTTATTTTGGGGAAAACAGGGTATCAGT
This sequence comes from Coluber constrictor foxii, assembly GCA_038048745.1. Taxonomy (NCBI): domain Eukaryota; kingdom Metazoa; phylum Chordata; class Lepidosauria; order Squamata; family Colubridae; genus Coluber; species Coluber constrictor. The sequence goes on along the minus strand of CM075963.1, from coordinate 8,803,509 downwards.
CTATGTCTATAGCATCTATCTATCTATCTATCTATCTATCTATCTATCTATCTATCTATCTATCTATCTATCTATCTATCTATCATCTATCTATCTATCTATCTATATCTATCTATCTATCTATCTATCTATCTATCTATCTATCTATCTATCTATCTTTCTCTCTCTCTCTCTCTAATCTATATCTGTTTATCTCTATCTCTATCATCTCTCTATCTCATCTATCTATCTATCTATCTATCTATCTATCTATCTATCTTTCTCTCTCTCTCTCTCTAATCTATATCTGTTTATCTCTATCTCTATCATCTCTATCTCATCTATCTATCTATCTATCTATCTATCTATCTATCTATCTATCTATCATCTATCTATCTTTCTTTCTCTCTATACATATCTAATCTATATTTATCTCTATCTCTATCATCTCTCTATCTAATCTCTCTGTATTTATCTCTCTCTCTCTCTCTCTCTATCTATCTATCTAGTATCTATCATCTATTGTTTCCTTCCTCCTCTCTTCTTCCTTCCTTCCCTCTTCTCTTCTCTCCTCCCTCCCTCCCTTGCATCTATCTATCTACCGTATTTCCCCAAAAATCAGACCCTGTCTTATATTTTTTTTGAACCCTGAAATAATCGCTTGGCCTTATTGTCATGCGCTCAAAAGCCCGATTGGGCTTATTATCAGGGGAGGTCTTATTTTGGGGAAAACTATCTATCTATCTATCTATCTATATATCTATCTATCTATCTATCTATCTATCATCTATCTATCTATCTATCTCTCTCTCTCTCTCTCTATCTCTCTATCTAATCTATATTTATCTCTATCTCTATCATCTCTCTATCTAATCTCTCTCTATTTATCTCTCTCTCTCTCTCTCTCTCTCTCTATCTATCTATCTATCTATCTATCTCTATCTCTCTCTCTCTAATCTATATCTATTTATCTCTATCTCTATCATCTCTCTATCTAATCTCTCTCTCTCTATTTATCTCTATATCTCTATCTCTGTCTATCTATCTATCTGTCTGTCTGTCTGTTCTATTTATCTATCATTTGTATCTACCGTGTTTTCCCAAAAATCAGACCCTGTCTTATATTTTTTTTGAACCCTGAAATAAGCGCTTGGCCTTATTGCCATGCGCTCAAAAGCCCGACTGGGCTTATTATCAGGGGAATGTCTTATTTTGGGGAAAACAGGGCAGGTAACATCATCAGTCCACTGAGGATGCACTGAGGACGTTCCCTAGTTGGGTTTGCAAGAAAACAACCAAGCTCAGAAACCACCAAGGACCCCACCAGCCTCCTCGTCTCCACACACCCCTCTCCCTTCTAGCACTGATGATGTTCCCCAGTTGGGTCATGAAACGTCTGTAAGCTCAGAAACCACCAAGGACCCCAGATTCCAACCCCGAGCAACAAATCTATTCCATTATGCAGCATCTTTTGCAAAGGTGGCGTGGGGCAGATCTTAACAGTGCGCTTGTCATTTTTTTTTTCCCCAAAAGAGAGGCCTAGAGCATGAGAACGACACGGCAACCCGCGAAGGCTACTTACTCAGTGCCACTTTGGCGTAAACACCTGTCTCTCAGCGAAAGGGATGATTAGTTTTTCACGCAGGGGGGAGGAGAAAAAAAAAATGGGACCCTGAAAGGAAAATGTTTTGAAATGCGACCAATTGGTTTGCATTTCTCTCCCCTGCCTCCCGTAATTGTATACAGGCGGCGTGGCGAGCACAATGCCCAGCCGACGCGGCTCCCGTCTTCCAATCCGGTTATTTTAATTCCGTGTTGAATAGCGGAGGAAGCAGATTGCGGGTTCGGCTGTGCTAAAGAGCGAGTCGCGCCGGCTTCATGGTAAACATCCCTATTTGCAGTAACTGCTTCTAATCTCCAAAGCTCCGGTGGGGAGGAAGAGGAAGGGGTGACAGGAAAACAGAGTCGAAGGGGACCTTGGAGGTCATCTAGTCCAACCCCTGCTCAGGCAGGAAATCCTGTAGTATATAGAGCCTATACCATTCCGAATGGGTTGTCCAATCTCTTGTGATGGAAGTCTGTAGAGATTCTCAGTCATCCAGCTCATGGTTGTCCCAGGAATCATTTGCACCACCTAGGCGATTCGGAGGACACAGAGAAAACTCCAAGGTGGCCTCAATGACCTTCAAAAACAGTGTTTCTCAACCTTGGCTGCTGGACGATGCGTGGACTTCAATTCCCAGAAGTCCCCAGCCAGCTGGCTGGGGAATTCTGGGAGTTGAAGTCTGTCACTGCGTTTTGTATTTACCACCTGAGCTTTTATTTCTGGACTTTCAGACTTACCGTAGCTTGCCAGAACTCTGATCTCTAATCTACTGCGCATGTCTACATTCCTTTCTTCTTCTCTAAAACTTTTCTTTGTTCGACTGCCAAGAAGTAGCCGGGGCACTTTGCCAAGATGTAGCTAATTTAGATTAGTAAGTTGTTTTATTTTCTTTACAATAAATATGAGTTTAATTAGAAAATATATCTTCGGTTGAGTTTTTTTCAAAGTATACACAAGGAAAACGCCACGATCTGACTCTAATTGAAGGCAATTACCCCAGGCAAGGTAACGGGGCTGATTGCCACTATGACAAAGTCCACACATCGTCCAGCGGCCAAGGTTGAGAAACCCCGCTCTCAAAGGATGCAAATGACCGGCTGCCTCCAAGGAGTATCAATCCTTCCATTCACCACCATCCCGGTCAGAACTGAAGAAGCTTCGGGGATGAGAAGCGAAACCTCTTCAAAAGAAAAAAAACCAGAAATCCAGTTACCTCCTGTAAAACCCTCTTTGGAAATCCAGTGTTGGATTACCCACAACTTCTTGTGGCAAGCAGTTCCACTGATTAATTGTTCTTAAGTGTCAGGAAATTTCTCCTTAGTTCTAAATTGCTTCTCTCCTGGATTAGTTTCCATCCTTTGCTTCTTCTCCTGCCCTCAGGGGCTTTGGAGAACAGCTTGACTGCCTCTTCTTTGGGGCAGCCCCTCAAATATTGGAAGACTGCTATCCTGTCTCCCTTAAGTCCTTCTCTTCACTAGACTAGACATCCCCAGTTCCTGCAACTGTTCTTCATATGTTTTAGCCTCCAGTCCCCTAATCCTCTTTGTTGCTCTTCTCTGCACTTTTTCTAGAGTCTCCACATCTTTTTTTTATTGTTGAGAGCACCAAGAACCCCCACAGTTCAATCCTAAACTATAAATATTCTCTTCTATGGCTTCTGTTTTTTTTATATATATGCCTGTTCATGTCTCCATCCACATTCATGATTTAAGGAACATGAACCCAAGACGTGCAAATCTCACAACTAGACAAAAAGCATGGAAGCCTTGGTTAAATTTCTTGGCCTCGTAAGATAGCCTTCCAGAAAGGCTCAAATGACATGGGGTAGGAAGTCCATCTCTCCAGGAAATCCTAGCGGACGACCACTTAAATAGGAGCCAGCTGTGTGTGTTGCAGTTGCCAAAAAAGCCAACACAGTTCTGGGCTGCATTAACAGAAGGACAGAATCAAGATCATGTGAAATGTTAATACCGCTTTATAATGCCTTGGTAAGGCCACACTTGGAATCCGGCATCCAGTTTTGGTCGCCACGATGTCAAAAAAGATGTGGAGACTCTAGAAAGAGTGCAGAGAAGAGCCAAAAAAAATTATTAGTTCTTTATTGCAAACTAATGAGGCAGGGTGGCGCAGTGGTGAGAGTGCAGTACTGCAGGCTACTTCTGACTGCCGCTGCCTGCAGTTTGGCAGTTCGATTCGCACCAGGCTCAGGGTTGACTCAGCCTTCCGTCCTTCTGAGGTGGATAAAAAGAGGAGCCAGATTGTTGGGGGCAAGAGGCAGACTCTGTAAACCGCTTAGAGAGGGCTGTAAAGCACGGTGAAGCAGCAAATAAGTCTAAGTGCTATTGCTATTAGGGGGCTGGAGGCCAAAACATAGGAAGAACGGTTGCAGGAACTGGGTATGTCTAGTTTAATGAAAAGAAGGACTAGGGGTGACCTGATAGCAGTGGTCCAAAGAAATGGGAGTCAAGCTATTCTTCAAAGCACCTGAGAGCAAGACAGGAAGCAATGGGTGGAAACTAATCAAGGAGAGAAGCAGCCTGGAATTAAGGAGGAATTTCCTGACAGACAGAACAATTAACCAGTGGAACAGCTGGCCACCAGAAGTTGTGGATGCTCCATCACTGGAGGTTTTTAAGAAGAGACTGGAGAACTGGTCAGAACCTGTGGAAATTCTGATTGGCCCCGTCCCCATCTATTCTCTGCCTCCTGAGTCCCAGTGATGGGGGGGGGGGGATGGAGATTTTGCAGTATCTTTCCCCTGCCACACCCACCAAGCCACACCTACAGAACCGGTAATTAAAAAATTTGAAACCCACCACTGAGCAGGGGGTTGGACTAGAAGACCTCCAAGGTCCCTTCCAGCTCTCTTCTCTTCTCTTCTCCCCTCCCCTGCCCTCCCCTCCCCTCCCCTCCCCTGCCCTCCCCTCCCCTCCCCTCCCCTCCCCTCCTCTCCTCTCCTCTCCTCCCCTCCTCTCCTCTCCTCTTCTCTTCTTTTCTCTTCTCTTCTCTTCTCTTCTCTATTCTGTTCTGTCTGTCCTGTCCTCTCCTCTTTTCTCTTCTTTTCTCCTCTCCTCTCCCCTCCCCTCCCCTCCCCTCCCCTCCTCTCCTATTCTCTACTCTTCTCCTCTCTCCTCTCCTCTCCTATTTTCTATTCTTTCCTTCCCTTCTCTTCTCTTCCCTTCTCTATTCTGTTCTGTCTGTCCTGTCCTGTCCTGTCCTGTCCTGTCCTGTCCTGTCCTGTCCTGTCCTGTCCTGTCCTGTCCTGTCCTGTCCTGTCTTGTCTTGTCTTGTCTTGTCTTGTCTTGTCTTGTCTTGTCTTGTCTTGTCTTGTCTTGTCTTGTCTTGTCTTGTCTTGTCTTGTCTTGTCTTGTCTTGTCCTGTCCTGTCCTGTCCTGTCCTGTCCTGTCCTATCTTACCCTATCCTATCCTATCCTATCCCCCTTCAAATCAGGACGATGGGACCGAGCATCTCCATCTGTCTGCCAAGCCGTACAGTTTTCTTAAGCCTACTTCATGGTTGGCTGCGAGGAGGCCCAGAGAGCTTTTCAGCCTCCTTGCAAAACCATCAAAAGGGAAAGGGAGGTTTTAAATCGTCCCTGCTGGTGCGTCTCCAAGAAATGTCATTCTGCTCCAGGAATCCAGCTTTTCTCCCCCCCCCCCCCCTCCTGAAAATGCTTCTGTTTTCCCCGTCGGTCACTCTATGTGAAGACGGGAGACTACAAAAACAGTGAGTCATCAGGTGCCAAGAGATGGTTTTAAAAGTCATTTGCAAACAGCAACCTTCTTCTCCCCCCCTCCCCCTTTCTCTCTCTCTTCCCCATCTGTGGCTTTGAGTCATCCTTCCAAAACAGCTCCACCAATTTATCCGACCACAGCAAACTTTTATGAGTGGAGTCTTCTGGGGCAAATTAAAGAACAGAAGCTGAACAGATTTTTTAAAAAGGGAGAAAAACACCAGACCTTGACTGAATCGCAGAGTTGGAAGGGAGCTCGGTGGTCTTGTAGTCCAGCGGTCCCCAACCTTTCGGACCTCAGGGACCACTCAATTGATAATTTAAAATCCCACGGACCACTAATATGATCTGCCTACTAACCAGCTGGGTGGGCGTGGCTAGGTGGGCATGTGACTGGGTGGGCGTGGCCAACTCAATGTCACTCATGTCAAGGGGCACCTCGCCAGGCTCCATTCACCCCTCCCCTCCCAACCCCTCCTCCCCTCCCCTCCCGGGCTCCTTAGGAAGCAATTGTTGGAGCTAAGCAGCCACCGCAAGAAAGAGTTGGCCAAACAGCTGGCTCAGTTCCAATTGGATCTGACCGAGAAGGAGGCTCAGCAGAAGGACCTCACTGAGGACTAGTAGCATAGGCTATCCAAGCAGAGGGAAGACCTGCGGGAGTGGCAAAACCAGGTACCAGCATCTGGAGGCTCAGCGGGCTGAAATGCTCAGCCAGTTCCAGGCCATGATGCTGTCCCACTGGAACGAGGCCCTCCGGCTCTTCGCCACCAGTGGTGCTTCCCTCCAGCCTTCGCCCAAAGCCCCACCCCAGGAGGCTGAAGCAGACCCCGATTCTGAATTTCTGCCCCCCTCCGACCCACACAAAAAGATCCTGAAGGGGGAGACTCTCTGCAACAACACAAACCTTCATTGCATTTATCCAGCCCAGGGGACGTAGTTTGAAGACCCCTGATTTAGTGCAATATAAAAAATGCAAATAATATTTCTGCGGACCCCCAGAATTTTCTAACAGACCATCAGTGGTCCATGGACCACCAATTGGTGACAGCTGTTCTAGGCCAACCCCCTACCCAAGATTACAGAATCATAGGGTTAAAAGCAGAGGTGAAATGCTGGTTCGGACCGGATCGCCTGATCCGGTAGCAAAAATCCCTGCCCACCCCCCCCCCCCCCAATGCCTAGCTGAGCCACGCAATCATCAGAGGCTTTTTTTTTTTTAATTTTTAAAAATATTTTTTCTACAACCTCTTCGGCTGGAAAAGTGCTTTTAAAAGTTTTTTTTTAAAGCCTCTGATGATCGCGCGGCTCAGCTGGGATCGTCAAAGGCTTTTAAAAGCATTTTTTCTACAACCTCTTCCGCCAAATGGTTTTAAAAGTTAAAAAAAATGGCCACGCCCACCCAGTCACATTACCCCCCCACCCACCAAGCCACGCCCACAGAACCGGTGGTAACAAGTTTTACATTTCACCACTGGTTAAAAGGGACCTTGGAGGTCTTCTAGTCCAACCCCTACTTGAGCAGGAGACCATTATATCTTTTTGGACAAAGGCAGCATTTAACATCCAGCTGCCTGCAATTACACCAGTTCGAATCTCCCCAGGCTCCAGGTCGACTCAGCCTTCCATCCTTTCTAAGGTGGGTCAATTGAGGACCCAGTTTGTGGGGGCAAGAAGCTGACTTTGTATAAAAGAGAACACTGCTTGGGGGGGGGGAAGCCCTACTAAGCAGGTATATACAAAAGTATGAAGGCTATTGCTTAACGCATTGTAAGCCGCCCTGAGTCTCCGGAGAAGGGCGGCATATAAATCAAATTTTTTTTTAAAAAAAGTGCTCTCCAACCTCTTCTTAAAAGAGTCCTTGTCCTTAAGGAAGGCAAAGCCAAGCAGAAAAATCTAAATCTTGCACCAAGGGATTTGTTTTTAATCTATAAGCAGTCCTTGGTTTACAACTGTTTGTTTAGTGTCCGTTCAAAGTTACAACCACACTAAAAAACAACTTATCACTGTTTATTTTTTTTTACACTAAACAACTGTTGCAACATCCCTATGGCCACATGATCAAAACTCAGACACTTGACCACCGACTCATATTTATGACGGTTGCAGCGTCCCGAAGTCCCTTGATCCTCTCGGGTGACAGTCTGACAAGCAGATTAATTTAATGGCCATGTGACTCACTTAACAACGGTAGCGATTCCCTTACCAAGAAGGTTGTCGAACGAGGCAAAGCCCACTTAACAAATGCCTCGCTTAGTGACCTAAATTTGGAGCTCCACGGTGGTCATCTGTTCGAGGATTACCTATCACCGCAACCGCAATTTGCCGAAAGCACACTGAACGAACTTGGCCTCCGGTTTCCGTGGGGAAAAAACAGTGGTGGTCTCTTGAGTGAATCAAAGCTTGTGCTTGTCCTTGGTGACATCTGCGTGGTTTCCCCTGGGATGCACCAGTGTGTGTTGTGTTGTGTGTGAGAGGTGGGGGGGGGGGGAGGCACACCGGGATGCCAAGATGTCAATCTCTGCATGTCGTACGCGGTGCTGGCTCAAACAGAGTCGCCAGCTGTGATTTGACATCTTAACGGTTGGAGATGCTGGGCAGGGAAATTACCAGGATGTCTTGTTTTGTCCTCTCTTGGGGGGCCGGCGGGGTGTGTGTGTGTGTGTGTTTTCTAGCCCAGAAAACTACGGACATTGGATGAAACGGATTATTTGGATCCTTTTCAATCTGGCTACAGCCCGGAAACTGCTTTGGTCGCGCTGATGGACGATCTCTGGCGAGCCCACGATGGGGGTCATTCCTCTATCGTGGTGCTACTTGACCTCTCGACCATGGTATCCTACTAGGCCGACTAAGGGAGCTGGGAGTGGGAGGCACCGTGTTTCTCCTCCTATCTCTCTGGTCGGTCACAATCGGTGTTAATAGGAGGACAGAAGTCGACCCCTAGACAGCTCGTTTGTGGGGTGCCTCAGGGCTCGGTCCTCTCTCCCCTTCCATTTAACATCTATATGAAACCGCTGGGGGAGATCATCCGACGATACGGGGTGGGATGTCAGCAGTATGCCGATGATACCCAGCTGTATATCTCCACCCCACATCATTTCAGTGATGCAGTGGATGTGATGTGCCGGTGCCTGGAGGCCGTGAGGATCTGGATGGGAATCAATAGGCTCAGACTTAACCCAGACAAGACTGAGTGACTGTGGGTATTGTCTCCTAAAGACTATGTCGATTCTCCATTCTTAGTCCTGGGGGGGGGGGGGAGAGAAGTTGTCCCCCTCAGAATGGGTTTGCAATTTGAGTGTCCTCCTTGACCCACAGCTAAGATTAGAGCAACATCTGGCAGCTGTGGCTAAGGAGACTTCTATACAGGTTCGCCTTGTACACCAATTGCAACCCTACTTGGATCAGGAGGCTCTCCTCATGGTCACTCACACCCTTGTCACCTCACGGTTGGACTGTTGCAATGCGCTCTACATGGGGCTACCCTTGAAGAGTGTTTGGAGACTACAGTTGGTCCAGAACGCAGCCGCGAGAGCTGTCATGGATGCGCCTAGATACACCCACATTACACCAATTCTCTGCGAGCTGCACCGGCTCCCTGTTGGTCTCCGGGCACAATTCAAGGTGTTGGTTATTACCTTTAAAGCCCTACATGGCTCAGGGCCAGGGTATCTTGGAGGCCGCCTTCTACCACGTAACTTCCAACGATCGGTAAGATCTCACAGAGTCGGTCTCCTCCGGGTCCCGTCAGCTAAACAATGCCTGCTGGCGGGTCCGCGGGGGAGGGCCTTCTCTGTGGCTGCCCCAGCTCTCTGGAACCAGTTACCCCCTGAGGCCAGGACCGCTCCCACCCTACTGGCCTTCCGGAAAATGGTGAAAATCTGGTTCTTCCGGCAGGCTTGAGGCAGTTTTGGTTTTTTGCTTTTTTTAAAAAAAATGATTTATATGCTGAGTCTCCTTCTCCAGAGACTCAGAGCGGCTTACAATGCATTAAGCAATTGATCTCACCATTGCGATCTTGTGAGATCCGGCCATGAGCGGTGTGAATGGGTTTTTAACGTCTCTTAATGTATATTGTTTATATTGTCTTTGTTGTAAACTGCCCAGAGTCCTTGGAAGTTGGGCGGCATAAAAAGATGATAGATAGATGATAGATAGAGAGATAGATAGATAGATAGATAGATAGATAGATAGATAGATAGATAGATAGATAGATAGATAGAAGATGGATGGATGGATGGATGGATAAAGATGTGGATAAGAAATGGATGGATAGGTAGAAAGAGGTAGATAGATAAGAAATAAATGGGTAGGTAGGTAGGTAGATGGATGGACGGACGGATAGACAGACGGATAGACAGACGGATAGATAGATATTATATAGAATAGATAAGATGGATGGATCATAGTTAAACAATAGAGATGGATGGATGGATGGATGGATGGATGGATGGATGGATGGATGGATAGATAGATAGATAGATAGATAGATAGATAGATAGATAGATAGATAGATAGATAGATAGATAGATAGAAGATGGATGGATAAAGATGTGGATAAGAAATGGATGGATAGGTAGAAAGAGGTAGATAGATAAGAAATAAATGGGTAGGTAGGTAGGTAGATGGATGGACGGATGGACGGACGGATAGACAGACGGATAGATAGATATTATATAGAATAGATAAGATGGATGGATCATAGTTAAACAATAGAGATGGATGGATGGATGGATGGATGGATGGATGGATGGATGGATGGATGGATGGATGGATAGATAGATAGATAGATAGATAGATAGATAGATAGATAGATAGATAGATAGATAGAAGATAGATAGATAGATAGATAGATAGATAGATAGATAGATAGATAGATAGATAGAAGATGGATGGATGGATAAAGATGTGGATAAGAAATGGATGGATAGGTAGAAAGAGGTAGATAGATAAGAAATAAATGGGTAGGTAGGTAGGTAGATGGATGGACGGACGGATAGACAGACGGATAGACAGACCGATAGATAGATATTATATAGAATAGATAAGATGGATGGATCATAGTTAAACAATAGAGATGGATGGATGGATGGATGGATGGATGGATGGATGGATGGATGGATGGATGGATAGATAGATAGATAGATAGATAGATAGATAGATAGATAGATAGATAGATAGATAGATAGAAGATGGATGGATGGATAAAGATGTGGATAAGAAATGGATGGATAGGTAGAAAGAGGTAGATAGATAAGAAATAAATGGGTAGGTAGGTAGGTAGATGGATGGACGGACGGATAGACAGACGGATAGATAGATATTATATAGAATAGATAAGATGGATGGATCATAGTTAAACAATAGAGATGGATGGATGGATGGATGGATGGATGGATGGATGGATGGATAGATAGATAGATAGATAGATAGATAGATAGATAGATAGATAGATAGATAGATAGATAGATAGATAGATAGATAGATAGAAGATGGATGGATGGATGGATAAAGATGTGGATAAGAAATGGATGGATAGGTAGAAAGAGGTAGATAGATAAGAAATAAATGGGTAGGTAGGTAGGTAGATGGATGGACGGATGGACGGATGGATAGATAGATATTATATAGAATAGATAAGATGGATGGATCATAGTTAAACAATAGAGATGGATGGATGGATGGATGGATGGATGGATGGATGGATGGATGGATGGATAGATAGATGATAGATAGATAGATAGATAGATAGATAGATAGATAGATAGATAGATAGATAGAAGATGGATGGATAAAGATGTGGATAAGAAATGGATGGATAGATAGAGGTAGATAAGAAATAAATGGGTAGGTAGGTAGGTAGGTAGATGGATGGATAGAGATAGATAGATAGATAGATAGATAGATAGATAGATAGATAGATAGATAGATAGATAGATAGATAGATAGATGATAGATAGATAATATATAGAATAGATAAGATGGATGGATCATAGTTAAACGCTAGAGATGGATGGATGGATGGATGGATGGATGGATAGGTAGGTAGGTAGATAGAAAGATGGATGGATGGATGGATGGATCATAGATAAACGATAGAGATAGAGAGATGGATGGAAAATTAGATAGATAGAATAGATAGTATAGATGGATGGATTGATTTCTATACCGCTCATCTCAGCAACCTCTGGGCAGTTCACAATTCAAACACATATTACAATTCAAACCTTAAAAAAAACCCCAATAAAAACAGTAAAAGCTATTAAAACAATTTTTTTTTTAAAAAAAGAAAGAAATCCAAGCCTTGTGGCTGACCCCTTCCGACTTTTCCCTCCTTTCCGCAGAACAGCCTGGAGCAGTGCAGCGTCTGTGCCAAGCCCATCATGGAGCGCATCTTGAGGGCCACCGGGAAGGCTTACCACCCTCACTGCTTCACCTGCGTGATTTGCAACCGGAGCCTGGATGGCATCCCGTTCACCGTGGATGCCGGCGGCAACATTCATTGCATTGAGGATTTCCACAGGTGAGACGCGAGGGGCTGGAGGGCCGGAGAAATGAGGGGGTGGGAGGATGGGGTGTATACAGTCGTGGCCAAAATTGTGGAACCCTTTTTGGGAAAGTGTATTTTCTAAAACTAGCTAATAACGCCACTTTTTTTTTGCAGGAGTACCATCAAATTATATATCCATGGAAAGATAATTTAATCGAGAATGTAATGCAATAACTTTTATGGAGGACTTGCTATTAGAATAGGAGTGACAGGATAAAGAAGAAAAATGAAGCACGTAGAAAAAACGAGAGATACAAAAATGATCCCCACGTCAGTTAATACTGAGTTGGGTAACGTTTAGCATGAATGACGGCCTTACAACGTCTTTCCATGGAGTGAACCAAGCCTTTGAGTTCTGCAGCTGTTCTAATGTGAAACCAAGATTGAATGATGGCTTCTATTAACTGGGTTTTATTGCTGGGTCTCTTCTGACTAACCAGTTTCTTTAATCAACTCCATAGATTTTCCATTGGATGAAGGTCTGGGCTATTCCCAGGCCATTCATTCCAGCAGTGGAATAGGATTATCTTGAAAAACTTAAAAAAAAGTGGTGTTATTAGCCATCAAGCCTCAAAAATACACTTTTCCCAAAAAGGTTTCCACAATTTTGGCCACTTACTGTATGAAGGAAAAAATAAATGTGGGTTGAGTTCACACAACATGGCAAACCCTGATTAGCAGAAGAGAAAGCTTGTATTTCTTGTGTAATAATAACCTTGCATTGTGTTCTGATCCAACCTTAGCAGAAACAAGAAACAGACTCTTGGTCACACACACAAAAAAACAAAATCCTCTTTATTTACCTCTTGTGAATTAATGCATTTAATTCCACCGAAAAATTAAAGTTAAATGCAGCAACAGACCTTATCCGTTCCTTGCGATACGGCCATGAGTTCCCAACCGAAAGGCTGCAAATTCTGGGCAGCAGTCCTTGTGGCACGAAACACAATGAGCCGAAATCTCCAGAAATACCAATGGTTGCCTCCTACGACCACCACTCCCATTTCCTCCCATTTATTCCCCAGCCAGGGAGGGGCCATTCAGCGTCCACGTGTGCTTTGCTTCCCGAGTCGACTCCTTGTCCTCCATTGTTCTCCTCTCCTAACTGCTCTGCGCATCGGTGCATCTGGAACAGGCCCCAGCTTTTCTTCCTCCTCCTCCTCACTCATCTCAGCCCACAAACGCAGCTGCCTCTCTGGTGTCTGGGAAATGTCGAACAGCCCAGGCTCTACCTCTGCTTCCGACACAGAGCAATTTAATAGAGCTTTTTTTTAAAATTGTTTGTAAACTCGTGGAGGGAAACCCACCCACCCCTTTTCTCTGAGCCATTGGTTCCACTGATGGATATATTATGTCAGCAGCATTCCCACACTCCACTAAGGGAGATACTCAACCCAAATCACAACGGAATGCAGGTAGTTCTCGCCTTACGTTCACAATGGAGGTGGCAGCTGGCCGGCCACAACAGAAACTTGGCAGAGATTGTCTATTTTTCCCCTTTTGCCAAAGAGCATCAAGACATGGAAATCTTGAGTTTCTTTCTCACCTGTAGCTTATTATTCCTTCCCTACAGGCAGTCCTCGACTTACCAAGTTCATTAAATGACTGCTCAAAGTTACAACCACACTTTAAAAAGTTACTTATAAGTAAAAAGTATACGAAAGTATAGTAACTTACTTAAAGGTTACTATTTTTCACACTTACGACCGTTGCAGCATCCCCATGGTCATGTAATCAAAATTTGGATGCTTGGCAACTGATTCACATTTATGACGGTTGCAGTGTCCCGGCGTGATGTGATCCTGGATGACGGAGAAACTCCATAGACACTTAACAGCCATTGTTAAGTGGCATCATAATTGCAGTAATTCACTTAACAACTGTCGCAAGAAAGGTCATAAAATGGGACAAAACTCACGGAACAAGTGTCTCACTTACCAATAGAAATGTGGGGCTCCTTTGTTGTTCTACGTCAAGGACTACTTGTGTTCACTCTCACCATCTCTCCTCCCCAGGAAATTTGCCCCACGATGCTCCGTCTGCAAGGAACCCATCATGCCCGCCCAGGGCCAGGAGGAAACTGTCCGGATCGTGGCCCTGGATCGTGACTTCCACGTCCATTGCTACCGCTGTGAGGTGGGTGCCTTCAGCCCCTCTTCCCCTCCCCCACCCTCCTCTGGCCATCTCCCCAGGACAAGGTGGAGCGAAGCATGAAATCCGGCCGCCTTTTAAACTGCAAAATCTCCAGATTAAAATACACGGCCAGCCGAGGGAAGGGGAAGGGATAGGAAGGAAAGGAAAGGAAAGGAAAGGAAAGGAAAGGAAAGGAAAGGAAAGGAAAGGAAAGGAAAGGAAAGGAAAGGAAAGGAAAGGAAAGGAAAGGAAAGGAAAGGAAAGGAAGAGAAAAAGGAAGGGAAGGGAAGGGAAGGGAAGGAGGAAAGAAAAGGGGGAGGGGGAGGAGAGGAGAAGAAAAAATGAAGGAAGGAGAGGAAAGGAGGGAAGGAGGAAGGCAAGGGAGGGAAGAAAAGGACAGAAGGAAGGAAGGGAAGAGGGAGGAGGAAGGAAGGGAAGGAGAGGAGAGAGGGAAGAAGGAGAGGAAAGGAGGAAAGGAAGGGGAAGAACGCAAGAGGTGGAAGAAAGAAAGGATGGAAGGGAGGGAGGGAGGAGGGAAGGAAAAAGGGAAGAGAGGAAAGAGGAAAGGAGGAAGGGAGGAAAGAATGGAAGGAAGGAAAGGAAGGAGAGGGAGAGAGGGAAGAAAGAAAGAAAGGATGGAAGGAAGGAAGGGAAGAGGAAGGAAGGAAAAGAGAGAGAGAGGGAGGAAAGAAGAATGGAAGGAAGGGGACGGAGGGAGGTAAGGAAGGAGGAAGGGAGAGAGAAGGGAAGGAAAGGGAGAGGAAAGAAAAATCTATTCATTCCTTTCGCCTCTAGAAACATGCTGGGGGTCCCTAGATGGGAATCAGGCTTGGAACCCCAAAAACGTGAAGCCGCTTAAAATGCCGGACCCTCCCAGCCTGGTCTCAGGGTCCAGAGCTTTCAGCCCCACACCTTGGACAGCCCTCCTTGGGGAAACAGAGTCACCATTGTCAGGACCCCTCAAAGCCGAAGGACCCCACTTCCCCATCCTCATGTCCTGCCCGGCTCGGTAACCCTCCCTTTCCCTCCCGTCTCTTCCATGCAGGACTGTGGGGGTCTCCTGTCCGAAGGCGATAACCAAGGCTGCTACCCCTTGGATGACCACATCCTCTGCAAAGGCTGCAACTCTGCCCGGATCCAGGCTCTGACCGCCAAGGCCAGCACTGACCTCTGAAGAGGGCGCGGAGGGATCCAGGATCCGACTTCCCGGGACTCCTCCATGCTACTTGCCCCCCCACACACAACAGATTGCACCATCTTTCTGCACACACACACACACACACACACAGACACATGGCTGTCTAGGGAAGGTTTTTCTGGGTGGGGTCCTAGGGCTCTTTCAGGGGGCTTCTTAGCCCCTCCCCATGGAAAGGACCCTTTCCCTGAGAAAGAGAGAGAAAGGTGTCCAATTTCTATCTGCTTAGATTTTGGGGTGTTGCCACGCACCCACATTTAAGAGTGGGGAGTGTCTGGGGTGGGTGGGGGGAGTCCCTAGATGGGGGTCACGTCCTCACGCCCCTTTCCACTTGCATGCCTTTAATTGCACACCTGTCCTAACCATAATCAAGGGCTTTTCTGGCACCTCGTTCAGTGGATTTAGCAAAATTTCTCCCTTGTCCTAGTTCGACTTCATCCTATTCTTCCTCTCTCCCCACCCCTCAAATATATATATATATATATATTCCCTGTGCCTTTTAAACCACCATTGCCTAAGGCTTTTTCCCTTTGGCAAGCCTTCAGCTTGTTTTGCACATTTCTACAGGTAGTCCTCGATTTATGACCTCAGTGGAGCCCAACAGTTCCAGCACTAAGCGAGGCAGTGAAGGGTGCCTCATTTTACGAACTTTTTCTGCCACGGTGGTTAAGGGGACCACTGCGGTTCTTAAGTTAGTCACATCTTGTTAAGTGAATCTGGCTCCCCCACTGATTTGGCCGATCAGAAGGTTGCAAAAGAGGATCATGTGACCCCGGGACACCGCAACCGTCATAAGTACGAGTCAGTTGCCAAACCTCTGAATTCGGATCACATGACCACGAGGATGTTGCAATGGTCGCGCGAAAATTGGTCATCAGTCACTTTTTTTCAGTGCCGTAACTTCAAACGGTCACTAAACAAACGGTGATAATTCAAGGATTATCTGTATATCCAAATTCCCTTAATATCTAGTATCGTCACCTGTTTTATGCCTTAAAAAGGAAAGAAATTTTAAAAACGGACAAAAATGGGGGGCTGATAAGTGTTTTTACTTGCCCTGAGATCAAAATAAATTTAGCAAGACAAAAGATTTAATTGCCTGGAAAAAATCCCTGGTTTTACAGATGGACTCATTTACACGATCTCGCTGTTTTCCTTTATTGGAAGCAGTTAAGAGAAACACAAGATGCATTTCATCCATTTCCTGCATAGGTCGTCCTGGACTTACGACCATAATTGGGAGGGACCAGAAATTCCATCGCTAAGCAAGACTGTTGTTAAATGAATCACGTCTGATTTTACAGCCTTAGCTGCCTGCCACCATTTTTAAGCGAATCACTGCCCTTGTTAGGCGGACCAAATAAGCTAGGGAATTCTGGGAATTGAAGTCCACAAGTCTTAAAGTGGCCGAGTTTGGAGATTCCTGATTTAAGCAGAGATTCTTTTGAATCTCTTGCAGTCCTTGTGGCGGGCATGTTTGGGAAAGAGTAAAAGAAGAAGGATCAAGAAAAAGAAAGAGGGACAGGCAAGCTCAGTCCGGCCACTCAGGCAGGAAACAAGATTTATAGAAAAATAAACAAGAAAGACCAGATTAGAAGGGATCACGAAGAGAGATGAAGAAATCGGATACCGTGGGAAAGCTTCACTCCTAAAGCATTTTACAGCAGCAAAACAAGCTAAATCAATATTTTTCCAACTTGGCAACTTGAAGGGGTGGGGAATTCCCATGGCCGATCGAGGAATTCTGGGAACTGAAGTCCAGGCATTCTGCATGGGGAATCCTGGGAGTTGAAGTCCAAGTGTGATGAATTCTGGGAGTTGGAAGTCCAAACATGCTGAATTTAGGGAGTTCAGGTTTAAGGAATTCTGGGAGTTGCAGTCCATGCGTACTGAATTCTAGGAGTTGAAGTCCAAGCATGCTGAATTCTTAAAAGTCTTAAAGCTACCAAGTTTGGGGACCCCTGTGATAGAGGATGTTGGTTCTGTTCTCTATTATCTATCAACTTTAGCATTTCTCAACCTCTTTGGAGACTTTAAGATGGGGTGGACTTCAACTCCCAGAATTCCCCAGAAAAAATGGTTGCCTGTTTCCCAGTTTCTGTGGATCGGAAGACAATTTGGGAGTCAAGCTATAGGGCCATTTTAGAGTAAGGGGATTGGGGAATAGCTTTTAGGAGAAAGTAGTTTTTGCAATTTTACAGCCCCGGTGGCAGAGGATGTAATACGAGTAGGGGGATCCTCTCCCCACCTGAGGAACCCCCTTATTTTAAATGCACTGTTTGCAATTAGGCAAGTCAAATAAACATCAGAAATAATTGCCCTCTTAAAACCAGGAGCCATTCCAGCAAAGCTCATGAATATAGAAAGCTAAAATAAAACACTTTTTTTTTTCTTTTTTTACATCTCTCGCCTTCTTGGCTGGGTATTTTTCCCGACCCTCGAAGTCTTGAATCACCAGCATATATATATAAATAAATATATATATAAATATATATTTTATATATAGTCAATCGGTATATATGGTGCCTTATTGTACTTTGAAGAAAACGCAAAAGTGCCTTTGCCAGAGGCTCTGCAGCTTCTGTACGTTTTATTCTATGCAATCTTACAGCCCTCTTGTTTTTTTGTCCTCCTCCTTGGCTCAGTTCGTTGAATGATCAAGATGCTTTTAATTGCCTCTGAATTTTTATCCTGTTATATTTTTGCTAAGTTTTCCACCGTAAGGAGAAAAACGTGCACTGTTTCAAAACTTTTCTCTTTACTCCTGCCAAAGAACCACAGATGATGATGATTATTATTATTATTATTTTGGAAACTGTTAGCAAACTAATAAACTCTCGATACACTTCAATTTGTGTAGGTCTCCCGTGTGGATTTTTTAAAAATTTCCTCTCCTTACCTTTCATTTCTTTTTCCAACTGGGCACCAGCATTTGGGGGTGGGGATGGGCAGTTGTTAAGTGAATTACCTGGTCTTTAAATGAATCAGACTCCCCCGTTGACTTTACTTGCTGATCACGTGATCAGGGGGAAGCTGCAACGGTCATTAAGTGTGAAACACGGTCGTAAGTTGCTTTTTTTAGTGCAGTCGTAACTTTGAATGGGCACTAAACCAACCGCCGTAAATCAGGGACTACTTATAGATTAAATAAACGGTCATAAGTCAATGCTGTAGTAATTTTGAACGGTCACTAAACGAATGGCTATAAATCAAGGACTATCCAAGTCTAAATTTCATGTCTTCCCTAACTTCTGTAATAGCAGCACACACTTCACATATTGGCCGTCCTGGACTTACGACCGCACAATTGAGCCCAAAATTTCCCGTTCTTAAGCGAGACAGTTGCTAGGTGAGTTTTGCTCCATTTTACCACCTTTCTTGCCACTTGTCGTTAAGTGAATCACTGCAGTCGTGAAGTTAGTCACATGGTTGTTAAGTGCGACTAATTTATTTAGTTAATTAGTTAATGCAGCTTCCCCCATGGATTTTATTTATTTATTTATTTTGTCGCATTTCTATGCCACCCAACTCCCAAGGGACTCTGGGCGGTTTACAACAGAGAATAAAACAATGCAACAATATCCCATACAAAAGTTAAAAGAAAACATTAAAATGTTAAAACACATACACTCCAATTTGTGGCCGGATCTCGCCGGATCGCAAGAGCGAGATCATCAGCCCCAGGCCTGCCGGAAAAGCCAGGTCTTCACCGCTTTCCGGAAGGCCAATAGGGTGGGTATGGTCCGGACCTCAGGAGGTAGCTGATTCCAGAGAGCCGGGGCAGCCACAGAGAAAGCCCTCCCCCGCGGACCCGCCAGCCGGCATTGTTTAGCTGACGGGACCCGGAGGAGACCGACTCTGTGGGATCTTACCAATCGTTGGAAATTACGCGGTAGAAGGCGGTCTCCAAGATACCCTGGCCCTGAGCCATGTAGGGCTTTAAAGGTAATAACCAACACCTTGAATTGTGCCCAGAGACCGTTAGGGAGTCAGTGCAGCTCGCGCAGAATTGGTGTAATGTGGGTGTAACTAGGCGCACCCACGAAAGCTCGCGCAGCTGCATTCTGGACCAACTGTAGTCTCCAAACACTCTTCAAGGGTAGCCCCATGTAGAGCGTGTTGCAATAATCTAACCGTGAGGTGACAAGGGCGTGAGTGACCGTGAGGAGAGCCTCCCGATCCAAGTAGGGTCGCAATTGGTGCACCAGGCGAATCTGTGCAAAGGTTCCCCCTAGCCACAGCTGCCAGATGTTGCTCTAATCCTAGCTGAGAGTCTAGGAGGACACCCAAATTGCGAGCCCGTTCTGAGAGGGACAATTTCTCCCCCCCCCAGGACTAAGGATGGACAGTCGACATAGTCTTTAGGAGACAATAGCCACAGCCACGCGGTCTCATCTGGGTTAAGTCTGAGCCTGTTGACTCCCATTCAGACTCTCACAGCCTCCAGGCACCAGCACATCACATCCATCGCCTGACTGAACTGACGAGGGGTGGAGATATACCGCTGGGTATCATCAGCGTATTGCTGATATCCCACCACCAGAAGGTCGCAAAAAGGGATCATGTGATCCCAGGACACTGCCACCGTCGTAAGTACATGCCAGTTGCCAAGCCTTCTAATTGTGATCACGTGATCACCCTGGGGATTCTGCAAAGGTCGTAAGTGTGAACAACCTTCCTAACTCGTTTTTTCAGTGCCATTGTCACGTCAAAGCGGCACTAAACGAATGGTTGTAAATCAAGAACTACCTGTATAGTCCAAGCAAAGGAACAATATGGAAACGCAAGATGAGGGCATGAAGCTATTTTGGAAACGACTCTGCAATGAAAAAGATTTCAGGGTTCTTCCGGGATCAGAGGCTCCAAAGAAATTTGGAGCAAGCCAACCACGCACCATTAACTTATTTTACGGCTTTTGAAGAACAGGCGTTCCTGCCTTCACACCCGCCCCATTGCATGGAACAAAACGGATTCAGAGATTAACAGAGTTGGAAGGGACCTTGGAGGTCATCTAGTCCAACCCCCCCTCCCAAGCAGGAGACATTTCCAACAGATGGCAGTCCGGTCTCTTCTTGAAAGCCTCCAGAGATAAAACTCCCACAACTTCTGAAGGCAACTTCTCTTCCATCAGTTCTCACTGTCAGAAAATTTCTCCTTATTTCTTGGTTGAATGTCTCCTTGTTCCATTTCCATCCAATGTTCCTTGTCTGGCCTTTGGGTGCCTTGGAAAATAGCTTGACCCCCTTCCTCCTCTCTGTGGCAGCCCCTCAAATATTGGAAGATGCTCTCCTGTCTCCCCTGGTCCTTCTCTTCACTAGACTAACCAGGCCCAGTTCCTGCAACCGTTCATCGTATGTTTGAGCCTCCAGTCCCCTCATCATCCTGGTTGCTCTTCTCTGCACTCTTTCTAGAGTCTCCACATCTTTTTTATAGTGTGATGACCAAAACTGGATGCAGGACTCTAGGTGTGGCCTGACTAAAGTAGTGATGGCGAACCTTTTCGGCACTAAGTGCCCAATCTGAACGGACATGTGCACCAAAGGCCCGGAAACTCGAAAGACCAGCTGGTTGGAGTTCATGCATGTACTGGCCACCTGGCCTTCGGGTTTCCGGGGCTCCAGCACACGCAAAGACCAGCTGGCCAGCATGCATGTGTGTGTGTTCTGCCCCAACTGTGGACCCCAAAGAATGCAAAGAATGTACAAACCTTAGTTGACTAAATTAAATCAGTCTTTTTCAAACAAAGGCTGTTAATTAACTTCTTAACAGCCTACAAAAATCCCAAGAATAAATAATCGTAATCTTACTAGAGTTGGCAGAAAGCCCAGAAGCAATTTGCAGGAAACTGATAAGAGAACTAAGATCAGGACGCGAAGGAGAGTGAATGAAGTTGTTCCCTGCAAATTGCTTCTGTTGGCATTCCTCCTTAAATAGGCTAAGGGAGTGGCCAATTAGCCCCAAGCCTTGCCTCTCGAGGAGACCTTCTGAGGAGCCACTCCTGCCGTTGGTAATTTGAAGATCAGTGGACTTCAATTCCCAGAATTCCCCATCCTGCATGGATGGGTGGGGAATTCTGGGAGTTTATTTTATTTTTTATTTTATTTTTTAAAAAATTGATTTATATGCCAGAGACTCAGGGTGGCTTACAATGCGTTAAGCAATAGCCTTTATACTTTTGTATGTTTATATAAAGTCAGCTTATTGCCCGCACAAACTGGGTCCTCATTTTACCTACCTTAGAAAGGATGGAAGGCTGAGTCAACCTTGAGCCTGGTGAGATTCAAACTTGCAGTAATTGCAGACAGCTGGTGTTAATCACAATGCTTTAGTCTGCTGAGCCACCAG